>CM055745.1:10151768-10184564 GCA_029465975.1 Dallia pectoralis | reverse complement strand
GTCAGGTAGATCATGTAGAACAGTATGTACATGTTCATAGTCTCACACAGGTAAAGGTGTCATGTAGGTCATGTAGAACAGTATGTATATGTTCATATCTCACACAGGTAAAGGTGTCAGGTAGGTCATGTAGAACAGTATGTATATGTTCATATCTCACACAGGTAAAGGTGTCAGGTAGGTCATGTAGAACAGTATGTATATGTTCATATCTAACAGGTAAAGGTGTCAGGTAGGTCATGTAGAACAGTATGTATATGTTCATATCTCACACAGGTAAAGGTGTCAGGTAGGTCATGGTGCAGTGGGGCTCCATGAGGCTTAAAGCAGGAGACCAGAACGTGTCCATGCAGCTTCCTCTAGCCTGGTGCTCATAGCTGATGGGGAGTGTGGCTGCCAGGATGCCCAGAGGAACTAGCAGGCCCAGGGTCAGTCTACCTGCAGCTTTGACTCCTCTTACCACATGGGTCCACAGGCTAATTTCCTCCTTAACTGCCTCCACCGGCTGCTCCATCTCTACACACTCCTCCCTCTGGTCCTGTGTCATAACCCTAATCTCTCACCGGCCTGCAGTTCTCTGTATCGCCACACAGGGGAGACAACACAACAGACAACCACTTCTGCCCTACAGGGAACATGCAGAAACAGACAAACAACAGGTATATGTTGACAGTGATCTGGTCTTATGCTGTTTGTGTTTATGTGTCTCTGTGTGTGTCTCTGTGTGTGTGTCTGTGTGTGTGTGTGGGTGTGTGTGTGGGTGTGTGTGTGTGTATGTGTGTGTGCAACCCACCATCTTAAGTGGCAGCAGACTCATTTCTGCCTCTATAGAGACGTAGTTGTGACTGTCTGCTATCACAGAGTCCATGTAGTCAACCTGGTTACTAAACACAAAGAAAGAAACAGGGTAAGACAGACTGGGTCCAATGAAAACCACAGGTGACTAGAAAGTGTTTCATAACTGTCTGTGTGTGTGTCTGTCATTACACTATGGCCTTCTCCTGTTGTATCTGTCTGTGTGTGTGTCTGTTGTTACACTATGGCCTCGTCCTGTTGTTACTGTCTCTGTGCGTGTATTTTCAGCTATTGTGTCTTTAGTGAAAACCTGACGGTCAGTATCTCTATCTGTTTGTAAGAAACTGCCTCTGTCCCTCTCTGCCGGAGTCGACACGCCCCCTGCCAGCGAGGAGAGGGAGAATCAAAGACATTGAGTGCACCTGTGTTTCGCCGCACCTGTTTTATGTCATGTCGTTAGTCTTGTATTTAAGTCCTTCCTGTCAGTCGGTCTCGTGGCATTGTTGCTGTCGTGTGTTTCATTGTCAGTACGTGTAATTGAGGGTTGGTGGTTCCTGTATGTTTCCTGTTTCTCGTGAGTCCGTGAGTGTTTTGTTTTTGTGCGTTTTATATCGTTCTTAGTGTTAGGCGATAGTCTGTGTGGGATGACGCCAAATAAAACCGTGATATATATTATGTGTCCTGTCTCCTACCTGCCACACCACATTTATTACACTGGTATGTTAGTATTACTTTATTATACATTTGAGTAGTGGTTGATTGCTGTACTCCAGGTTATTATACTCCAAATGATGTTATTACACTAAAACAAAATTCATTTTGATGGGTAATTATGAGGTGATAGCTAGTCAATATCAAAGAGGGGGAGATATCAAGGACATCACAGAGATTGGAAGAGGCAATGGAGGTACAAAATGATACAGGATCAACAGCTTTGACATTCCGGTAGGATATAACAGTTTTTAGGCATTTTTTACACACAGGGAGACTTAAGCTATAAGTAAGTAATTTTTGATCAGAAATGCCAATGTCAGAGAAAGAGATGGAGGATATATTAGCCCTATATGTACAGATCAGATCAAGGGTATGACCACGCTTATGAGTAGAAAAATTAACATGCTGGGTTAAATTAAAACATTCAAAAATTGAGAGTAACTGAGAAGTGTTAATCAGCTATTAATGTTTCTCTCAACCAACATTCAATAACAAACAACCCAGATTGTTTATGCTCATCTGTTAACACAACCTCCAAAATGTGTTTCACTGAATATCATTTAAAACAAAACTTAACTTGTTTAAACCAACACCATACAGTTAATATATTGTAGACTATGATTATATAGAATTGTTAAAAAAAGTTCAGAGCCAAACGTAACATTTTAACCTTTAAAATATTATATTAAATCTGTCCAGGTAAACCGTGGTCTAAATTGTATTGCGTAAATCCAAGTTTGACTTCTTGAACACTAGGAGATAAATAACTAAAGTTACTATATTTCTGGAACACAAATCATTTCATGGAGGACATATTTAATGTCTGTAGCTTACACATTTCCCAAGTATAAAAATGAAACTGCACCCACTAGCTACCAATAGGGTGTTACAGCAACCACCCAACCAATTCACACCAAACGCTCACCTTCAAATCCACCGATACTAGTCAATAAAGCACTAAATATTCACCACTGCAGAAAAACACTTAATTCTGTCTGTATGAACAGGAGAGCAGTTTATGACCATAACCTACAATAACTTTGGATCAATGTCATTTCATAAATATGATAGATATCTGAAACAAGCCAGCTGATAATTATATCAGATCCAATAAGCCTTTATACAATTCCATCAGGATAATGAGTTGCTTTACAACTAACTGATAATTATATCAGATCCAATAAGCCTTTACACAATTACATAACCTACAATAACTTTGGATCAATTTCATAAATATGATAGATAGATAGATATCTGAAACAAGCCAGCTGATAATTATATGAAAATCCAATAAGCCTTTATACAATTACATCAGGATAATGAGCTGCTTTACAAGTAACTTAGAAATGATTTAGCCAATCAGAGGGCCCTAAAGTGACATCGTTTTACAGTTGTTTGGCAGATTATCTCCAGGTTGCAATATATTCAAAACTCTGCTGCTTTTTACTCCTACCTCTCTGACAGACAATTCTACATTTCGGTACAGGATTCTCGGTCACCTGCTGTCCCCCTTACGCAAGGTGTCCCCCAGGGATCTGTTCTGGGGCCATTATTATTCATAATTTATATAATACCTCTTGGTCTCATCTTGCAACGTCATGGTTATAATTATCATTTCTATGCTGTTGACATCCAATTATACACTGTTTGTTCACCTGCTTTGTCTGTCACGACTGCCAAAATCTCAGCTTGTGTGCATGAAATAAAAGATTGGCTTCATTGTAATTTTCTAAAACTCAACATGGACAAAAACTGAGATCATTTTTATTGGAACTCCATCTCTTATCAGAAAAACTCCCACTGATTTCAAGTGCGAGATTGCGGGCACTTTCATCAAACCATCTAACACTGTTAAAAATCTGGGTGTACTTTTTGACTCCTCCCTTTCACTCCAGTCTCATATCAAATCTGTCACTAAATCGGCCTTCTTTCACTTACGTTGGATCGCCAAACTCCGTCCTTTCCTCAACACTAAAGACGCTGAAACTGTAATTCATTCATTTATAACATCACGTCTTGATTACTGCAATGCCCTTTTTATTGGTCTTCCTGCCAGCTCCATCTCCAGGTTGCAATATATTCAAAACTCTGCTGCTAGATTACTTACTCACACCAAGCGTTCTGCTCATATCACCCCAATTCTGTCTGATCTTCACTGGCTGCCAGTGGCCTATCGTATTCAATTTAAAATCCTCCTGCTCACTTTTAAATCTCTACACAGTTTAGCTCCCCCCCATCTTAGCAACCTGATCCATCCCTATAAACCGACACGCTCACTAAGATCCTCTGACTCTAGCCTTCTTGTAGTCCCTAAGCACCGGCTAGCTTCCATGGGGGCTAGATCGTTCAGTGTTGTTGCACCAACACTGTGGAACTCTCTCCCTCAATCACTCCGCTATGTCTGTACTCTGAATTCAAATCCTTACTCAAAACCCACTTATTCTCTAAGTGTTATTTGTAAGTTTGTATTTAACTGTTGTTGTCCTTCTGTGTATTTTTGGTGGTAATGTTTGTTATTATTATTATTATATGTCCTGAATTGTAAAGCGTCCTTGAGCCCTGGAAAGGCGCTATATAAATAAAAAGTATTATTATTATTATTAAGTTATGAGTTTAAATATGTTTTAAATTGTCTGTAGTCAGTTGGACTAAAGATCCTGTCTGATCTGCATCTATGTAAATATAAAGCTTTCATATAAGGTTTCTTGACCCTTGTGTTGGTGAATGTTTGAATTGTCCCACTTATGGTTTTATAAAATGTTCTCAGATGAATTGTTCCATTGCCCAAAATGTTCTGACTGAAATAAATATGAAAAGTGAAGTGTGAAGCAGTTTAATTTCCTGTGCCATGTTTCTAACAGTTAAATCTATTGGGAAGTGTAAATATGATATACAACTGTCATTATCTGTCTGGAAACATTCTTCAGAGATTTTGGTCCATGTTGACATTATAACATCACACAGTTTCTGCAGATTTGTCTGCTGCACATCCATGATGCAAATCTCTTGTTCTGTTGTCTACTTTTGTTTGACTTGTGACAATTATTACCTCAGTTTCCTGTTCTTAACTGACAGGAGGGTCACCTGGGGCCTCATTTATCAACGCTGCGAACGCACAAAAGAATGCGTACGCCGCTCTCTACGCAATAGTTGGGATTTATGAAAAGCAAACTTGACGTGAAAATGTGCGGTCCTACACGCAAGCTCTGACCCGTGCGTACGCACAGAAACGGGTGAAATGAGAAATGGCGACATCGTCGGCAGATGGATGAAATACATGAAACTGTGTTAAAATGTAGACCGTTGTGTAAAATAAACCGAAATGTTTGGTGTCATTAATAATAAGATTAACGAAGCCATTCTTACATTTAACAGCCTACACAAACACCTGTTTGATCGATCTGCCAACACAAATCAATATATATAAAACAACATATGTACATTCAAATGAATATATAATTCCCCAAAATAACTCATATGTTGTGTAATTATATTGGCATGTTGTGCAATTCATCCTCGTAAATAATACGGCGAACAGAACAAAACCGTTTATAACACTGATATTCTTGTCGATGTCTCCGACTAAAGGAGCGGATAGATGGATATATATATGGGGAGATGTAAATATATATATATATATATATATATATATATTGTAATAAACCTTTTGGAACCTCCACGAGGTGAGGCTGTCACTGGATTTGATTGAAGGGTAATGTTAACACTGCCACCACCTTTGTTTAACCGGAGGGTCCGGTAGTCGGAAGCTGAGACACAACGAGGCGCACACCTAATTAACAAAACAATTTTTATTATTGCAATTTCATTAAAAAACAGACAGGACTCTTATATTGCACCCCGGAAGGACCATAAGCTTGGGCAGGGCTATCCCACTACGAATGGGAGGGATGGGAGTAGAACAGCCCAATACACACCCGGGACACCGCACAACACACAGTGAGGAAGTTCACACGGCAAGAAGTCACACGGCACACAGTAAAACCACTTATAAAAGCACACACCACACTATATGATAAATAAATAATTATCCTACTCATTGGCTAGCACTAATAAATAAGACAGCACTAATAAATAAGACAGCACACTTTACACACACGGCTGAACACTAAAACAATCGGAGGGGTCTCTAGACCTGTGCACAATTGCTTTATGGTAATATATCGGTACATGCATGTTCCATAAACCCCCGCACATCCCCGAGCGGCAGCCTGCCCTTGCTAGTTCCCCCTGAACCATAGGTCGGAGAAGCCTGTCTATCACCTCGGAAACATAGAACAAGGACAACACACAACAAACAATAAAGGTACGGGTTTAAAAGTACTTAGTTCCCTGAGCTGTTGAGACCCCGTCCCGGGGTCTGAGTTTGTGCACCGTCGTATGGCACCGGCCGGGGTTGCTGGCTCCGGTCCGGCGGTGGACGCGCGTCCACGGTGCACAGTGGCGTAAAGAAGCCAGGGACCTGAAGCGAGCCGCTGAGCCCCTAGAAACCCCTTAAACTTCCCTGTCGCCCCGCCACCCTCTGACTGCTATCTTCGCCACCGGCTGCCCTACAAAGCAGCGAATGGCTCCCTCCCTTAATTTATTTACTGCGGCACTGCTCAAGAACTCACTCCGTCCCCCAACGATCTCGTTATCTGAGCCCCCTACACCCTACTACCTTCTTCTCTTTTACTGTCTACCCGATTCCTCCCAATCACCCAAAACCCCACCTGGTCTCAGGTGCGTCCCGTTAATTTTGGCATAGAGATGAGTAGAGCCCTCATCCTACTGGGAGCGCCGTATTTCCACTACAATATATATGGATAGATATATAGATGGGGAAATGGATATATACATATATAGATGGGGATATGGATATATATATATATATATATATCCACTGGGGAAAGTGTATTTCATAGTATAGATGTAGTGTTCATGTATGTGCCTTTAGTTGGTTCTATTTTAAATGTGTTTCATCGCATGTCTTAACCCTTATTTTGAAGGTGCAACACATCTCAGCCAACCGTTATCTGGGTTATGTCAAATGTGTTAGTATGTATAAAAGGTTTGTCTTGTAACTACATAAAGTTTCACTGCGGGTGAACAGGCAAACCAAAAAGCGCAATATCCACCTCCCCAACAGGAAACTTCACATTGAGTGACGTTACTTTTCCGGGTTTCCTCCCAGTTTGTCATGACGTTTCAATCAATGAATATTAATTTTGGGCGTTTCTTTGACTATTTATGGGCGTGATATGAAGCCGCAAAAGCTGCGCCACATTTAGAGTTCCCTATCAGGGAACTTCGAGCTGCGTGAAAACGCTATGGGAACGCTCTGCGTGAGTGCGTCATGAAGCACATGTGTAATCAGTCCAATGGCGTGACGGAACGTCACAGACGGGTGACGTCGCGACCAGGAAGTCATAAAAGCACCCCTAATTACCGGCACCTTCAGTTTTTTGTTGCTTCAGCAAGTGCATGTTGTGACAGTCCTCGCGGGTTTCTGCTATTACGTTGTTAATTCAGAAATTTTCTTGGCATTTATGTACAAGAGCTCACCGCGATTATGGCAACCGAGCGGCGTTTCAGACAGTGTGCTTCTCCCTGCAACCGCTTTCTCACGGGCCGGGACACACATGTTCTGTGCGTAGTTTGTTTGGGAGAGGAGCATGCCCAGCTAGCCCTGGAAGAGGCTAGCTGTAAGCATTGCGACCGTCTCGCCATCCGTACACTTCGCTCTCGCCTGGCGCTTTTTCAGGAAAGCGGCTCGGTTCGCGTTCCCCGCGGTTCAGGTCCCGCCGCTGCCGAGGCACGGCGCCGACTGACGTCGTGGGGTTCGCAAGCGGATCTAGCATGCGGTTCCGAGACGGCTTCTGCAATTTCTCGGTCTTCGTCTGCTAGAGCCAGTGCCTCAGCTCGGGGTCCGGAAGCACCCGCGCGGGTTTCTTCCGCCCTGGGGGATGCACCTTTTTCTCAGCCGTCCAGTTCTGAGGAAATGGAGGTTGAAAACCTCGAGGCGGAGGCTGAATTGTTGGTTCAGTCACCCGCGAACGAGGAGCTGCTGGAGGTACTCACCCGAGCTGTGGGGAAGCTCAACATCGAGTGGCCGGCTGACAGGCAGGAGTCTGCTTCAACCAGTAAGTTGAATGAACGATTCTTGCCCTCCCGTGCTTTACCTCCTCGCCGGTGTTTGCCTTTCTTCCCGGACCTCCACACTGAGGTGTCGAGGTCCTGGAATAAGCCGGTGTCGTCCCGGGTGTTTAATCCGCGGACTCATATGTACTCTAATGTTGCCGAGGCTAATGTTCATGGGTACGGACCGATGCTGGTCGCGGAGGAGATACTGGCTAGCCATTTATCTCCCGCGGCATCGTCTCTGAGGACACCGGCATTGCCCTCCAAGGCGTTGAAGACTACTTCGGCGCTGGTGGGCAAAGCTTATTCGGCGGCGGGTCAGGCAGCTTCCTGCCTGCATACTATGTCTATTCTACAGGCATATCAGGCAGAGCTGCTTAGCGACGGGGCTCAGGGGGAGACGGTAAGTCCTGATGATGTTCGAGAACTTCGTCAGGCGGCGGATTTGTCACTTCGTGCCACTAAGGAGACGGCCAAATCAGTGGGCCGTGCTATGGCAGCCTTGGTGGCTACGGAGAGGCATCTCTGGCTAAGCCTCTCTGATATGAGAGGTAGGGAGAAAGCCTTCCTTCTGCACGCGCCTCTTTCCCCCGACGGCCTCTTTGGCCCTGCTATTGGCTCGGTCGTCGAGAGGTTTCAGGAGGAGAGAAGGCAGGCAGCTGCCTTCCAGAAATTTCTCCCCGTCGTAGCCGCGTCGCGGGGCTGTCGGACGGGGCAGCCCCGCCCGGCGCCGAGCACGGCACACCGGGCGCAGCAGAGAGTGAGTGTCGCTACTCGGGCGCCCCACACGATGAGTGGGCCGGGGGCGACGCTCACAGGCAGGGCCTTCGAGGGGTAGGACAGTTCCGAGGCCTGTCGCTACACCCAAGAAGGCTTTGTCTAAGAGACCCTGACAGGGGGGTCAAACCGCGGGGGGTCCCCACCAGGGGAGTAGTGAGCTTCTCCTGGTGCCCTCAGCGGGGTGGCCTTGGCGAGCGTTTTCCCGAGGGGCGCTCGCCTCCTCCGAGGAGGGGCCCAGAACTGTCGAACCAGTGGTTCCCTGCCAGTGCGCTGTTACAGGGCACTGTGTCTGCAGTACCTGTTACTCCAGAGGCCAGCCTCGAGAGGCTGGTACCCCTAGAGATTTTCTGGCAGGGTGGAAGACCCTGCCGAATATATCTCAGTGGGTCCTGCGGATAATCGAGAGCGGGTATGCCATCTAATTCAGGACGCATCCGCCTCGTTTCAATGGGATCCTGCCCACAGTGGTGGGCCCAGAGCAGGCTCTGGTACGGGAGCAGGAGGTACAGACTCTCCTGCTAAAAGGGGCTGTAGAACGAGTTCTTCCTCTCAGCAGGGAGTCGGGCTGGTACAGCCGGTACTTCGTTGTTCCCAAGCAGGATGGGGGGTGGCGTCCTATTTTTAGACCTACGTCTGTTGAATCAGACGGTTGGGAGACTCAGCTTCAAAATGCTCACTCTCAACCAGATCGTATCACAGATCAGGTCCGAGGACTGGTTTGTCACGATAGATCTGAAGGACGCCTATTTCCACATCTCCATCCTTCCACAACACAGGAAGTTCCTGAGGTTCGCTTTTGGGGGCGAAGCGTACCATTATCGGGTTCTTCCATTTGGCCTAGCACTCTCTCCCCGTACGTTCACGAGATGTATAGACGCTGCCCTGGCGCCGTTGGCCTCCAGGGCATACGCATCCTCATTTACATCGACGATTGGTTGATTCTGGCTCCGTCAGGAGCATCTAGCGGTTCGGCATCGAGATGTCGTTCTGGCTCACATCTTCAAACTGGGGTTGAGGCTCATTGCCGGGAAGAGTGTGCTGTCGCCGGTACAGGTGACCACTTTCCTGGGCGTAGTCTGGGATTCGACCACGATGCGGGCACGTTTGTCTCCTGCACGTTTGGCGTCAATCCTTGCAGCCGTCGAGCAGGTGAGGCTAGGCCAGTCACTCACTGTGAAACAGTTTCAGAGACTCTTGGGTCTGCTGGCAGCAGCGCCCAACGTTTTTCCTTGCGGCCTGCTGTTCATGAGACCGTTACAGTGGTGGCTCAGAACCAAGGGGTTCTCCCCGAGGGGAAACCAGTGCCGCATGATCACTGTTACGCGGCGTTGTCTCCGCACACTGGTCATGTGGAGGTAGCCTTGGTTCCTAACCCAGGGCCCGTGTTGGGAGCTCCGTGTCGTCGTGTTACACTAACGACGGATGCCTCCCTCACCGGCTGGGGGGGCGATCATGAGTGGTCGCCCAGCTCAAGGGCTCTGGCGGGACCATCAGCTATCATGGCACATGAATTGGCTAGAGATGCTGGCAGTTTACCAGGCTCTGAAGCACTTCCTCCCAGACCTAAGGGGTCATCATGTCCTTGTCCGGTCGGACAACACATCGGTGGTTTTTCTACATCAACCACCAGGGGGGTCTGCGCTCACGCCCACTTTACAATCTGGCCCGCCAGGTCCTTCTGTGGTCCCACGGGAAGCTCCTTTCTTTAGGGGCCATTTTTATCCCGGGGTACCTAAGTTAGGGGGCAGACACCCTGTCGAGGCAGGGGCTTAGGCCCGGGGAGTGGAGACTCCATCCCGAGGTGGTGGAGCTCCTTTGGTCGCACTTCGGTCGGCTGGTCCTCACCGCACACGTTCGTGAGATTTTACCAGCTTGACTTTAGCTCCACGCCAGGGGCGCAGGTGCTTTCGTCCGAATGTGCGCTCTGACTTCACATGGCGGACACTTGCTCGTATGGCGAAGTGGGTAGTGGCGTTCCCATAGCGTTTTCACGCAGCTCGAAGTTCCCTGATAGGGAACGTCTCTGGTTACGTATGTAACCTTAGTTCCCTGAGGGGAACGAGACGCTGCGTGTCTGTGCCATACTCCCAGCATGCCCTTGGCACTTGCTTCAGCCCATCAGAAACTGAAGGTGCCGGTAATTAGGGGTGCTTTTATGACTTCCTGGTCGCGACGTCACCCGTCTGTGACGTTCCGTCACGCCATTGGACTGATTACACATGTGCTTCATGACGCACTCACGCAGAGCGTTCCCATAGCGTTTTCACGCAGCGTCTCGTTCCCCTCAGGGAACTAAGGTTACATACGTAACCAGAGACGTTTATTGTGATTTATTAAGCGAAAACGGCGTAGGACGTGCGTGCGCACGGTTTGATAAATCCCAATATTTTTCTCCGTACGTACATTCTACATTTCGTCCGTATGCCACTTATGACGCAAATCCTACGCAAAGTTTGATAAATGAGGCCCCTGGTCTTCTTCTGCTATAAACCATCTGATTCACGGTTCTACAAATTGTGTGTTTATAGATCCACTTCTGCGTACCTTGGTTGTAACAAGTTGTTATTTGAGTTACTGTTACTTCTATCTACTATCTTCTAGTTACTGTTATTCTATCTACTATCTTCTAGTTACTGTTACTTCTATCTACTATCTTCTAGTTACTGTTACTTCTATCTACTATCTTCTAGTTACTGTTATTCTAGCTACTATCTTCTAGTTACTGTTATTCTATCTACTATCTTCTAGTTACTGTTATTCTATCTACCATCTTCTAGTTAATGTTATTTCTATCTACTATCTTCTAGTTACTGTTATTCTATCTACTATCTTCTAGTTACTGTTATTCTATCTTCTAGTTACTGTAATTTCTATCTACTATCTTCTAGTTACTGTTATACTATCTTCTAGTTACTGTTATTCTATCTACTATCTTCTAGTTACTGTTATTCTATCTACTATCTTCTAGTTACTGTTATTTCTATCTACTATCTTCTAGTAACTGTTATTTCTATCTACTATCTTCTAGTTACTGTTATTTCTATCTACTATCTTCTAGTTACTGTTATTCTATCTACTATCTTCTAGTTACTGTTATTTCTATCTACTATCTTCTAGTTACTGTTATTTCTATCTACTATCTTCTAGTTACTGTTATTCTATCTACTATCTTCTAGTTACTGTTATTCTATCTTCTAGTTACTGTTATTTCTATCTACTATATTCTAGTTACTGTTATTCTATCTACTATCTTCTAGTTACTGTTATTCTATCTACTATCTTCTAGTTACTGTTATTCTATCTTCTAGTTACTGTTATTTCTATCTACTATCTTCTAGTTACTGTTATTCTATCTTCTAGTTACTGTTATATCTATCTACTATCTTCTGGTTACTGTTATTCTATCTACTATCTTCTAGTTACTGTTATTCTATCTACTATCTTCTAGTTACTGTTATTCTATCTACTATCTTCTAGTTACTGTTATTCTATCTTCTAGTTACTGTTATTTCTATCTACTATCTTCTGGTTACTGTTATTCTATCTACTATCTTCTAATTACTGTTATTCTATCTACTATCTTCTAGTTAATGTTATTTCTATCTACTATCTTCTAGTTACTGTTACTTCTAGCTACTATCTTCTAGTTACTGTTATTTCTATCTACTATCTTCTAGTTACTGTTATTACTATCTACTATCTTCTAGTTACTGTTATTTCTATCTACTATCTTCTAGTTACTGTTATTCTATCTACTATCTTCTAGTTACTGTTATTTCTGTCTACTATCTTCTAGTTACTGTTATTTCTATCTACTATCTTCTAGTTACTGTTATTCTATCTACTATCTTCTAGTTACTGTTATTTCTATCTACTATCTTCTAGTTACTGTTATTCTATCTACTATCTTCTAGTTACTGTTATTCTATCTACTATCTTCTAGTTACTGTTATTCTATCTTCCAGAGGTGTGGACTCGAGTCATGTGACTTGGACTCGAGTCAGACTCGAGTCATGAATTTGATGACTTCAGACTCGACTCGACAAAATGTACAAAGACTTGCAACTCGACTTGGACTTGAACATCAATGACTCGTGACTTCACTTGGACTTGCGCCTGTTGACTCGAGAAGACTTGCTACTTCCCATGAAAACTGGGGAAGAAAATGTTCACACGGCCGCGCCGCTCTCAGTTTATCTGCATCTGTGAAAAAAAAATGCATGCAGAGAGCACGCGCGCTGCCTGCACGACATCCAATCACTGTAGTCCCACGTTGTTTTGATTGGACATCCAATCACTGTAGTCCCACGTTGTTTTGATTCGACATCCAATCACTGTAATCCCACGTTGTTTTGATAAGACAGCATCCAAGCAGGCACATTGCAAGACAACCAATGAAGCACAAGCAACAACGCGCCAGTTTGCAAAATGATACCGAATATAGTTTCGTTTGGCTATAAAAATTACGAGATAGTCGACAAAAAAAGAGTTGCAATTTGCAAAACATGCGGATCGAAGATTACAGACGGAGCTGCGCACGGGCACGCTCACACGCACACACACACACACACGTCTCTATGGAGTCATTCCAATTATATTATCAGGTTGGTCCATTTTTTCAGAAGTGATCATTTTGAGGAGTGAGGATTTTATTAATGACATGTTTAAAAAAGTTCAGGCTAAAAGGACCCATGTCTATTTGAAAGTTAAACTGTTTTGCAATATCAGGTTAGGGCTGGAGAATAATTCAATATCAATATATATCGCGGTAAAAAAAATCAATAACGGTGATATGATTTCTAAACACATTTTCGATATTTCAATATTTTTGCTGATCTCCAACACGGCAAGTTTAAGCTACAAAATGAGCGCCCATGACCGCAATTCAAACGTGACTGAACGAGCTTCCATAAGTGAGGAGAAAGCAGACAGTTGATATGAGAGGAAAGACTAATTCAGTGGTATAGGGAAGTGGTTCAGCTTTCTGAGATCTGATAAACTTCAGGTTTCAGCGTGATGCTAAATGTGCCGGAGAATGAGAGGCTCAAAAGCGCATAAAGCCAACATAGGAGCTTGGATCTTCCGCGTTGACTGGCCCATGACGTCATGATGGACATGCGCTTTTGAGCACTCTCATTCTCCGAGCATGTTGCGACATGCGCGTTCATGAGCTTCTCTCTCGTGTCTCTTAAATCCACGGTCACGTAGCGAACTCATGAACTCACCTCTTCATTGTCTAACATGTTCACTAACTTTAAACGATATGTTTATAAGAACAAGTTTTGTTGCAGGAAGTTTTGTGTAAAGAATAATATAATCAGCCTATGTTATTGTTTGAAGTTAAATATATTAATAAGGTCAGTCTCAGAGTCAAATTGCTTATTTGACTTTTCTTGTTTGTATAAAGGTTAAAATCAAATAAAAGGTGAACTTTAATTTATTTGTACCGTTTTATTTCTAAAATATTATTTAGTTTTATAGGAGGAGGCTCAAAAGACTTGGCAAATGTATTTTTCAGAAGATTGTATACAGACATCCATTGTGGGTGTTCATGGCATTTTTTCTGAGGCTTTTATATTGTTCATATCGATATCGGAATGATGTCGTATCGACCGAAATTAAGAAATATATCGTGATATAATTTTTTTCCATCCAGCCCTAAGGTCAATACAATACAGGGCTGAAGTTGCTGTGCATTGTTCTAGTGCAATATGCTGTTGAAATACAAGCATTTTTTGTGAAATTAAATTTTCTGTTTTTTACTGTATTAATGTCATTGTATAAAAAGAGGTTTAAATAAATAAAAATCTTACAGAAATACATGATTTGTATAAATTCTGTGGTAAGATGACTTGAAATGACTCGAAACTAAAATGGTAGGACTTTGGACTCGACTTGAGACTTGTTGGCTTTGACTTGTGACTCGACTCGGGACTTGCCTCATCTTTGACTCGACTTGACTCGGGACTCGAGGGCAAAGACTTGAGACTTACTTGTGACTTGCATAACAATGACTTTGTCCCACCTCTGCTATCTACTATCTTCTAGTTACTGTTATTCTATCTACTATCTTCTAGTTACTGTTATTCTATCTTCTAGTTACTGTTATTTCTATCTACTATCTTCTAGTTACTGTTATTCTATCTACTATCTTCTAGTTACTGTTATTTCTATCTACTATCTTCTAGTTACTGTTATTTCTATCTACTATCTTCTAGTTACTGTTATTCTATCTACTATCTTCTAGTTAATGTTATTTCTATCTACTATCTTCTAGTTACTGTTACTTCTATCTACTATCTTCTAGTTACTGTTATTTCTATCTACTATCTTCTAGTTACTGTTATTCTATCTACTATCTTCTAGTTACTGTTATTCTATCTACTATCTTCTAGTTACTGTTATTGTATCTACTATCTTCTAGTTACTGTTATTCTATCTACTATCTTCTAGTTACTGTTATTCTATCTACTATCTTCTAGTTACTGTTATTCTATCTACTATCTTCTAGTTACTGTTATTCTATCTACTATCTTCTAGTTACTGTTATTCTATCTACTATCTTCTAGTTACTGTTATTTCTATCTATTTGAACCCATCTGGACATTATTCACAGACCTCTGCCATCAACAACCATGTCACATTCGAAGTCACATTTCTTCCCCATTCTGATGTTTGGTTTAAACTTCAGCAGATCATCATGATCATCATGTCTACATGCATAAATGTATTGGGTTTCTGACAATTTAATGAATGGATAAATTAAGTCAGAAATAACTAACGATGCACCTGTTCGATTTGTAAAAACCATTGTGCTCATTTGATTAATAATTATTTCTACATCTTAATTAAAATATACTGACAATACTGCTTTTTGATTTACATCTGCCAACCATGTCCTGCCATTTATATACACTATACATTTATATAATATTATTTATTAAGTATTTATATTAGGCAGAAAATAACACTTTATAGTTTAAAATCAACTGACTGGACCAAACTATAGTCATTATAACAGATGTTAAATCCAGAGCATCAGGACACGGTCTACCAGACTCACTAACAGTTATTATCACAGATGTTAAATCCAGAGCATCAGGACACGGTCTACCAGACTCACTAACAGTTATTATAACAGATGTTAAATCCAGAGCATCAGGACACGGTCTACCAGACTCACTAACAGTTATTATAACAGATGTTAAATCCAGAGCATCAGGACACGGTCTACCAGACTCACTAACAGTTATTATACCAGATGTTAAATCCAGAGCATCAGGACACGGTCTACCAGACTCACTAACAGTTATTATAACAGATGTTAAATCCAGAGCATCAGGACACGGTCTACCAGACTCACTAACAGATATTATAACAGATGTTAAATCCAGAGCATCAGGACACGGTCTACCAGACTCACTAACAGTTATTATAACAGATGTTAAATCCAGAGCATCAGGACACGGTCTACCAGACTCACTAACAGTTTTTATACCAAGGCCATAAAACTTCAACATTAATCTTGATAATCAATGATCATATTGATCACTGAACATTTTTGTTCTGTTTGTTCTGGTCACTTTCCATTTACATTCAAAAGACATTAGTATATTATAATGTACCTATTTAAATGCACTATTACTCTTATTATCATAATATTTATATTAATGTTGTCCATATTCCCCAATTATAACATTGCAACAATTGCTACTATAGTTGTCATTATTGTATGTACATTTTTTATATTATTCCTGCTTTATATTTTCTTAAATTATTACTGTGTAGATGCTGTGTGATGTGTCACAATAATGTCATTGTTCAGAATGACTATGCTATTAGGCAGGGGCGTCGCACCCGTGGGGGATGTGGGTGTTTTAACACCCACACTTTTCCCGGTGAGAGGGTTCAACACCCGCACTTTTTTCCTCAGTTTTCCGCAGTTTTTGCACATACGCCTAACTACAGTCGCTCCTCGCCTCTGTCTGCGCTGCTGCGGCTGCCTCCTCTCTCTCCCCCTCCCCTCCCTCTTAAACACGACACCGGCTTAGAACTGTGTGACCGGCTGATAATTGGCTCTTCTGCCTTAAGTCCCGCCTCTCTTGGTCTGTTACATTTATCAGTCAGCTCGTGCTGAGGAGGCAGGTACTAAGGTGGTTATGGTTATTTACATCTACCTTTACCAGGTACTTTGAATCAGTGTTAATGCTTTGGATGTTTTTAAATAAGCTGTGTTTGGGATGATGTTTTGTTTTCTGTTTTGTTGACATGTCTAGTGTTTTCGGTTTTATATTGTGTTTTTTAGACTAATGCTAATTGCTAATTGGGATATTGTTCAGCAGCTAGCTAAACTATGTATGTGACGTAACATGCAATGTATATAAAGTAACGGTTATGAAGTCAGGGAATAGATGAGCAGGGACAAATTGCCATTATTAAGCTGTGTATGTATGGGGTTTATTGCCAGTGCAATTTATTTTGATATTTTGAGCATTAGTTGTTGATTAGTTGAATACTTGTGGAGAGTTACCTGTTGTGTCTGAGGAGAAAAAAGTGAGAAATGATGACATTGTTTGCATACCTGTTGATGAACTATGGAAGAAAGGTGTTACATTGTCTATATTCTCTCTATAACACCAGAGAAAATGCTTTGTGTGGGCGTTTTTTTAGAATATCTCCCTTTTCAGGGGGCAACTAAGATACAAAAAAGGAAGATGCAGGAGAAGATTTACACCTTTTTCAAGAGAAATCCTGTAAGTGAAGTTGAAAGCTGAAAGTTGAAAGGTTTTTACATTAAACAACATTAGGATATTACCATTAGATATTGTTTGCATTTATTTCATGAAATTACTTTTCTATATTCACTGAGGTTTGCTAGTGCCGCAGCTGTAATTGGTTGAGCCTATTCCTTTACCACTGCACCTGTGTTTAGGAGAGAAAGTATGCTGGAGGCATCAGTTTTAGAGCACAGGAAGGTTCACAGGTGAGCAATGAAATGAATGTTACCATTTGTGAAAGAGGTCTATGAAGGAAGAGAGCCCATGTGTTTGTGTGATGGGTGGTGCTCATTTATATCCCAAATGCACATGTGTGTCTGGAGTGTTTATATCAAATGGCCAGGAGTGAGAAAGACAGAGATGAAGAGGCAGGAAAAGACAGACAAGAAGCATGCAGACAAGAAGAACAGAGTGAGGGAGAGGTATGAGAGGATAAGGATGAAATGGTAGAGAGGACCAGAGTACTCAGATGTAGCTTTCACCCGCCTTCTGTTCAGTAAGCCTAATCAACCAGATATATATGTAAAGTTATATGTATTTATATTTTGTTCCTAATATGTGTTTTTTATAATATATGTTGTTTTTATATCTGTTTGTAACAAAAAAGTAAATAGTTTTTACTTATTTTCTGTGTGTTTTAAGTGCGTTTTGATGCTTTTCTAGTATCATTTAAATGGTAAGCTTTTTATATCTTTCATACTTTTTGTATTCTTTTGTCATTGTATTTATTGTTTTATTGTTAATAAACAAACCACATCCATCCCCCGCACTTTTGAAAAGCTTGCTACGCCCCTGCTATTAGGTGCATTTGACGAATAATAGACGTTGACTTCGATGAGCAGCAGACTGAGTTCAAAGGTCCGTTGGCCCCACCTACTGGTTGACTTATGTAATACATGTGCGGGTGAGGGGACACGTTTAGCTGAGTTGAAAACGAAAGTAAAATTCCTATTCAGTATCCATTTTGTTTTGACGGAGCAGTAGAAGATTTACATTTTTAAACTTACAATGATCAACCAAATGATTTCATAATGATTATTATAAACCATTAGCAGAGTCAGAAACAACTTGGAGTAAGTAATTATCACTGTTACGTAAGTGCAGTTAAGAGCAGAAATTCATATGATTATATGTTCGATGTATCGCATTTCTTGATCATTGTTATGCGTCATTCTTCAGTTTGTATCTAATCCAGACATTATGTCTTCTAGTCTTTACAGTCATATTATTGATTCAAAGTATGTTTTTCTCCATTATGTGTTTACAGGTCTAAGCAAACAGAGAGAACAGGGCTACTTCCTTTAAAATGAGTCTTACTGGGGGGAGAGAAGACAGGGGCACTGCCTCTGAAATCAGTCTCTCTGGGGAACATGACACCACAGATAAAAGGTGACATTATATTAATTTGGTTTTATTTGTTTCCCCATCGAGTTCAGAGTAGAAAAGTGACTAAATATTTCCCTCTGTTGTGTTGAAGCCGAATCCAGCTGGAGAGACCTGTACTCAGCCCTGTGTCCATGAACATACCTATGGTCAGAAAAGAAGTTTCAAGGTGAGAAACAGAGGGAATGAGGAGGGTGTTACACAATCTGTTTGTATGTTCGAGGTACTGGTGTTTATTAGTGTTTTGTTAACTTACACTATACAGGTTTATATTCTTATATAAATACTATGGGTGTTTATTAGTCTTTAGTTAGCTTACACTATACAGGTTTATATTCTGATATATAAATACTATGGGTGTTTACTAGTGTTTTGTTAACTTACACTATACAGGTTTATATTCTTATATAAATACTTTGGTGTTTTGGCATAATAATGACATTGTCAATCTACACTTTTAAAGGGTGATTTCAAAAAAAAGAGGTCAGGTGTTTTTAAATATCTATTAGATTATTAAGTTACACTTTTCTGATGTGAATAAAGTATTGATCCTATAGGTGTTTTAGTATAATAGATTGACTTCCATGTGTGTATTAAGTATTGATCCTATATGTGTTTTAGTGTAATAGATTGACTTCCATGTGTGTATTAGGTATCGATCCTATAGGTGATTGTGTATAAGAGATTTACTTCTATGTATGTATTAAGTATTGATCCTATAGGTGTTTTAGTATAATAGATTGAGTTCCATGTGTGTATTAAGTATTGATCCTATAGCTGATTTAGTATAATAGATTGACTTCCATGTGTGTATTAAGTATTGATCCTATAGGTGATTTAGTATAATAGATTTACTTTTATGTGTGTATTAAGTATTGATCCTATATGTGTTTTAGTACAATAGGTTGACTTCCATGAGTGTATTAAGTATTGATCCTATAGGTGTTTTACTATAACTGATAGAAGAATGTGATCATCTTTTATCATTTAAACAAGACAGTTAATTATCAGATATTCTTAGTTGGTTCAAACACACTAATCACTTCTATGTCCACTACATACAAAACACACTGGAACTTCCTTCATTATAAATTATAGGATCCAGATAGAGACACAGACTAACTGTGTCCAAATACAACAATCACTCCTTAGAAAGTCCACTATAAACATAAACACTCTGTTGTATTTAACTATTATTTCCAGAGACCATAAAGAGAGACCAACCTCTCCTGTACCCAGCTGTGTGTCCATGAAGAGTGACAAGTCTATGGAACCACCTATTGCATTTAGAAAAGGAGTTTCAAGGTGAGAAACAGAGGGAATGAGGAGGGAAATAGATCATTTTTATGTTCTAGGTACATGTGTTTATTAGTGTTTTTTTAACCTAGACTATACAGGTTTATATTCTTATATATAAATGCAATGGGTGCTTTTACATAATAATGACATTGGGCCATATTCTTCAACCGTTCATAAGAAGAAATTCCTTCTTAAAACCCACTTACGCAGTTTCCACACAGATTCTGACATTCACCAATGTTTACTTATCTGGAATTTGTTCTTAGGAAAGAACAGAATCTACGCACAGTGAAAAGCACTCTTACGCAGATTTGCGCGCTGACATTTCGTGACAAATCATTAGTCTCTGCGTTTTCATCAATTGTACAGTGCTTTAACACTAGAAGCGCCAACAGCCCACGCCGCGGGTGTTGCAGTTAGTAATTCAAATAAATATATAATGTTGAAAAGCTACAGCCTCGTCCTTCCATGACTTTTCCTAAATACGTGCATTTTACCTTGTCCCGTTTTATGAATTGCAAAATCACAAACGGAACACTATATAAAAGTACTATTTACATGTTTTTTTATACCTAATCTGCCCTCCTGTCGCCATAATCCCACGCCGCTGGGCGTTGGTACCCAAGAGGGGCTAATTGCGGTACCCAGACACCGATCACACCTCACTGAGCTTATGACGTCAATGGTTGAATGGGCCATACGCGGACAAAAGACTGATAGATACACATAGACAATAGATAGATTGGCTTGGTTGAATTTGAATTAACTAGAAAAAGAGGTACGTTTATAAAGAAATCTGTTTCACTAAATAAACAGAACGAATTAATCCAATACATCTATATACAGCCCATTCATTTAATTTTTAATTATTTATCAGTTCTATATGTGTCATGCGCCTATTGCACTCAATAATGGTCCGATCTATATGAAACTGGACTAGTTTTGGTTTGATCAATATGAAACCGGACGCGTTTTGGTCCGATCTATATGAAACTGGACGCGTTTTGGTCTGATCTATATTGGACTCGTTTTGGTCCGATCTATATTGGACTCGTTTTGGTCTGGTCTATATGAAACTGGAGTGGTTTTGGTCTGATCTATATGAAACTGGATCCTTTTTGGTCTGGTCTATATGAAACTGGACTCGTTTTGGTCTGATCTATATGAAACTGGATTTATGTAACGGATTAATTTGCTGCTGTCTCATGTGCACTCATAACAACACTAATGAACACTGTGCGCAGTGCAACCGGTTGGTTTGCGTGTCCTGCTCAGGCAGACAAAAGACTGCGAGATACACATAGACAATAGATTGATTGGCTTGGTTGAATTTGAATGAACTAGAAAAAGGAGGTACGTTTATAAAGAAATATATGTTTTACTAAATAAACAGAACGAAAATATAAAACGAAACAGATTAATGTATCTCCCGGGTAACAGCAGAATACCCGACCGTGACCAATATACAAACTGTGTTGTAAAATATGTGTTTCATTGTCTACAGTGCCTTAGTTACTGGACTGTAATTACTATAATACATTTTACATGAAAATGATCGAATTATACACTGTAGCCTAATGTTTTTATTTCAAGAGTCTGTGTTGCAATATGTCTATATACGGCCAATCATGCGCAAATCATTTTAATGCGCGTCGCTTGTGATCTAAAATGTTTTAGCATTTACTACATCAAAATAGGACATACAGTTGGATGGATTTTCATTTATTCGATTTTTAGAAATTTAAATGTTTTATATTAGTATTCTATGGTTAGGCCTACATAAGACAATAAATACATAATATTTTATTAAAATGTTTTACTTCATAATTCATCCTAATTCATTTAATTCAGGATGATAACACAGTAGATGATATGATGCTGTTGATGGCAGCAGGTTACACAGTGAATGGATGGTGAAGCTGCGGATGAGAATGTAGGTGCTAATTGGGATGATTTGTATGTTAATGACGCCAGCAGGCGCGGGGCTCTTGCGATTAAAGGGGTGAAAACAGATCTTGCGCTTCTAGTGTTAAGTATTGATCCTATAGGTGATTTAGTATAATAGATTTACTTCTATGTGTGTATTAAGTATTGATCCTATAGGTATTTTAGTATAATAGATTGACTTCCATGTGTGTATTAAGAATTGATCCTATAGGTGTTTTAGTATAATAGATTGACTTCCATGTGTGTATTAAGTATTGATCCTATATGTGTTTTCGTATAATAGATTGACTTCCATGTGTGTATTAAGTATTGATCCTATATGTGTTTTCGTATAATAGATTGACTTCCATATGTGTATTAAGTATTGATCCTACATGTGTTTTAGTATAATATGTTGACTTCCATGAGTGTATTAAGTATTGATCCTATAGGTGTTTTACTATAACTGATAGAAGAATGTGATCATCTTTTATCATTTAAACAAGACAGTTAATTGCGGGTGAACTGGGAACGTCTGGAGGAGGCCCCTGTCCGAAAGATCTTCAACTCACACCTCCGGCGGAGCTTTTCAGGCATCCCTGTGGAGGTTGGGGGCATTGAACCTGAGTGGGCAATGTTCAAAGCTTCTATTGCTGAAGCTGCGGCGGTGAGCTGTGGTCTCAAGGTCCTAGGTGCCTCAAGGGGTGGTAACCCTAGAACACCGTGGTGGACCACGGTGGTCAGGGAAGCTGTCCGACTGAAGAAGGAGGCCTTCAGGGATATGCTAGCCCTGGGGACTCCGGAGGCAGTTGCAGGGTACCGACAGGCCCGAAGGGCTGCAGCCGCTGCCGTGTCAGAGGCAAAGCAGCGGGTGTGGGAGAAGTTTGGAGAAGCTATGGAGAAGGACTTTCGGTCGGCACCAAAATGCTTCTGGAAAACCGTTCGGCACCTCAGAAGGGGAAAACGGGGAACCATCCAAGCTGTGTACAGTAAGGATGGGACACTGTTGACCTCAACTGATGATGTGATCGGGCGCTGGAAAGAGCATTTTGAGGAGCTCCTGAATCCGACCTACACGCCCTCTAGTACAGAGGCAGAGCTGGAGGCTGATGGAGGGTCATCGTCAGTTTCCTGGGGGAAGTCGCTGAGGTAGTCAAACAACTCCACAGCGGCAAAGCCCCAGGGACTGATGAGATTCGTCCAGAAATGCTAAAAGCTTTGGGTGGGGAAGGGCTGTCTTGGTTGACACGCCTCTTCAACATTGCATGGAAGTCTGGGACAGTGCCAGAGGAGTGGCAGACCGGGGTGGTGGTTCCCCTCTTTAAAAGGGGGACCAGAGAGTGTGTGCCAATTACAGAGGTATCACACTCCTCAGCCTCCCTGGTAAAGTGTACTCCAAAGTGCTGGAAAGGAGGGTTCGGCCAATAGTCGAACCTCAGATTGAAGAGGAACAATGCGGTTTTCGTCCTGGCCGGGAACCACGGACCAGCTCTTTACTCTCGCAAGGATCCTGGAGGGGGCCTGGGAGTATGCCCATCCAGTCTACATGTGTTTTGTGGATCTGGAGAAGGCGTATGACCGGGTACCCCGGGATCTTTTGTGGGAGGTGCTGCGGGAGTATGGGGTGAGGGGGTCTCTTCTCAGGGCCATCCAATCTCTGTACGCTCAAAGCATGAGCTGTGTCCGTGTCCTCGGCAGTAAGTCGGATTCGTTCCAGGTGGGGGTTGGCCTCCGCCAGGGCTGCGCTTTGTCACCAATCCTGTTTGTAATATTCATGGACAGGATATCAAGGCGTAGTCATGGGGGGAGGGGTTCCCGTTCGGTGGGCTGATGGTCACATCACTGCTTTTTGCGGATGATGTGGTCCTGATGGCCTCATCGGTCGGTGACCTTCAGCACTCACTGGATCGGTTCGCAGCCGAGTGTGAAGCGGCTGGGATGAGGGTTAGCACCTCTAAATCTGAGGCCATGACTCTCAGCAGGAAACCGGTGGAGTGCCTACTCCGGGTAGGGAATGAGTCCTTACTCCAAGTGAAGGAGTTCAAGTACCTCGGGGTCTTGTTCGCGAGTGAGGGAACAATGGAGCGGGAGATTGGTCGGAGGATCGGAGCAGCGGGGGCGGTGTTGCATTCGCTTCACCGCACCGTTGTGACGAAAAGAGAGCTGAGCCGAAAGGCAAAGCTCTCGATCTACCGGTCAATCTTTGTTCCTACCCTCACCTATGGTCATGAAAGCTGGGTCATGACCGAAAGAACGAGATCGCGGGTACAAGCGGCCGAAATGGGTTTTCTCAGAAAGGTGGCTGGCCTCTCCCTTAGGGATAGGGTGAGAAGCTCAGTCATCCGAGAGGAACTCGGAGTAGAGCCGCTGCTCCTTTGCATAGAAAGGAGCCAGTTGAGGTGGTTCGGGCATCTTGTACGAATGCCACCTGGGCGCCTCCCTAGAGAGGTGTTCCAGGCACGTCCAGCTGGGAGGAGACCTCGGGGAAGACCCAGGACTAGGTGGAGAGATTATATCTCCACACTGGCCTGGGAACGCCTCGGGATTCCCCAGTCAGAGCTGGCTAATGTTGCCCGGGAAAGGGAAGTTTGGGGTCCCCTGCTAGAGCTGCTACCCCCGCGACCCGACCCCGGATAAGCGGTTGAAGATGAGATGAGATGAGTTAATTGTCAGAGAATCTTAGTTGGTTCAAACACACTAATCACTCCTATGTCCACTATATACAAAACACACTGGAACCTCCTTCATTATAAATTATAGGATCCAGAAAGAGACACAGACTAACTGTGTCCAAATACAACAATCACTCCTTAGAAAGTCCACTATAAACATAAACACTCTGTTGTATTTAACTATTATTTCCAGGGACCATAAAAAGAGACCAACCTCTCCTGTACCCAGCTGTGCGTCCATGAAGAGTGACCGGTCTATGGAACCACCTAGGAAGTTCAGAAAAAGAGTTTCAGGGTGAGAAACAGAGGGAATGAGGGAGGGAAATACACCATTTGTTTGTTCTAGGTTCTGGTGTTTATTGTAATGTCATGTTCTGCCCACAGAGACCAACAGGAGAGAACAGAGACTGAGATTCTCAGTGGTCAATCTGTCCAGAGTCATCAAACAGACCTGTCCTCCATATTCACTGTATGTGGTCTTATGTGCATTTATTTATGTTTACCTCAAGTAAAGTTAATCTGTCAATCATTCATACGCTTTTTAATATTGTTCTGGTTATTAACTTTAATTCAGTCCCATGTGAACTTTTTCACTTTGCAGAAGGAGCTTGCTGACACACTGGAGAAAAGTAAGAGTTGTCTGACTTTACTGTTGAATGTTTCGTTATGAGGAACATTTAAAAGCTTTATGTAGCTGTTTAATTCAATAATAATGTAGCACCTTTAAGACAACACCTTGTGACCTCTTCTAGTTGTGATGTGTTGAATAATTTAACATAGAACATACTACTAAATATTCTTAAACAATCCTATAATATTGTATGTTTTAAAGACATAATATTCTGTTTTCATTTCATTCAGGTCAGCCTGCTATGATTTGTCAACATGAACTCAAATCTAACCTGAAGAATAAGTGTCAGTCTGTATTTGAGGGTATCGCTAAACAAGGGAACCCAACACTTCTGAATAAGATCTACACAGAACTCTACATCACAGAAGGTGGAAGTGGAGAAGTCAATAATGAACATGAGGTGAGACAGATTGAGACAACAAGCAGGAAACAAACAAGACCAGAGACAGCAATCAAATGTAATGACATCTTCAAACCCATACCTGGACAAGACAAAACTATCAGAACTGTGCTGACAAATGGAGTCGCTGGAATTGGAAAAACAGTCTCTGTGCAGAAATTCATTCTTGACTGGGCTGAAGGAAAAGCCAATCAGGATCTCCAATTTGTTTTTTCGCTCCCTTTTAGGGAGCTGAATTTGATGAAAGGGGAAGAACTCAGTTTGATTCAACTCATCAATCATTTCTCAATTGAATCCAAAACAGCAAAAATCTCAAACTACAACAACTATCAAGTTCTGTTCATCTTTGATGGTCTGGATGAGTGCCGACTGCCCCTTGACTTCAAGAACAACAAGAGCTGTTCTGATGTCACAGAGTCAACCACAGTGGATATGCTGCTTACAAACCTCTTCAGGGGAAATCTGCTTCCCTCTGCTCTCCTCTGGATAACTACCAGACCTGCAGCAGCCAATCAGATCCCTTCAGGGTGTGTTGACCAGGTGACAGAGGTGAGAGGGTTCAATGACCCCCAGAAAGAGGAGTACTTCAGGAAGAGATTCAGTGATGAGGACCTGGCCAGCAGAATCATCTCACACATAAAGACATCAAGGAGCCTCCACATCATGTGCCACATACCAGTCTTCTGTTGGATTGTTGCTACAATCCTTGAACACATGTTGACTACAGATGATAAAGTAGAGCTGCCCAAGACCATAACAGCCATGTACTCACACTTCCTTGTGTTTCAGTCCACAAACAGGAATGTGAAGTATGATGGGAAAAAAGAGACAGATCCACACTGGAATAGCAAGAGCATTAAGACACTGGGAAAACTGGCTTTTCAACAGCTACAGAAAGGCAATCTGATTTTCTATGAAACAGACCTGAAAGAGTGTGGTATTGATATCAATGAAGCATCAGTGTACTCAGGAGTCTGTACACAGATGTTTAGAACAGAGGCTGTGCGCCAGGAGAAGGTGTTCTGCTTTGTCCATCTGAGCATTCAGGAGTTTCTAGCTGCTGTTTATGTGTTTATCTCATTCAACAACAATAATACAAATCTAATGGATGAAGAACAACAATCAACCATCAGAACACGTCTGAAAGGGAAAATAGAGTTTTACAAGACTGCAGTGGATAAAGCCCTCCAGAGTAAGACTGGACACCTGGATCTTTTTCTTCGCTTCCTTCTGGGCCTCTCACTGGAGTCAAATCAGAAGCATTTACAAGGTTTACTGACAAAGACCAGAAGCAGCTCACAGATTCATGAAGAAACAATCAATTACATCAAGGAGAAGATCAGGGAGAATCCCTCTTCAGAGAGATGCATCAATCTGTTCCACTGTCTGAATGAACTGAATGACCGTTCTCTAGTGGTAGAGATCCAAAGATACCTGAGATCAGGAAGTCTCTCCAGTGATCTGTCTCCTGCACAGTGGTCAGCTCTGGTCTATGTGTGTTATGGAATTTTATGATCACTCAAGAAGTTTATTAACATGTAAGTCCTATAGATGTTTAGGCCAAAAGGCACAGAGGAAAGAATGTTTAGGATAAGTTTCATGATAGGAGACATCTGTCTATTGACCTATTGACCTCTAGAAAGTGCCTGGGGAGTGACCCTCGGGTTTTCCTGACAGCTCCATATGTCATGTTTATTATCCTATAGTTTGGTGAGATCTTCTAAGGACCTCGTCTGTTCTCCATCATCTCTGTTTAGGTTGGTGTATCAATGAGTGTGCGTAACTTCATTCCTTTAAATACCCCTGCAGAAGTTCTCCTCATCAGGTCAGTCTGATCCAGCACAGGTTATTGTCCTGTTGTCTGATGAAGACTTTCCTCAAAACCTATTCTTTAAGCTTGCTATAGGGATTGATCTGATCAATGCAAAAGCTTAAACCTGTATTTGAGAAATGGTTTCTTACTTGCAATAAAACCTGTTAAAAGTGTTAAACTGTAACATACTCTCGTGCGTCTTACTTTAAGTCCGAATTCAGCAATTAAAGTCTAAATTTCCACGACATGTGTTACTGACTTCAGAAGAGAACATTGATGTGTTTGACCTGAAGAAATACTCCACATCAGAGAAGGGTCTACTGGGGTTGCTGCCAGTAATTAAGACCTGCAGAACTGCTCTGTAAGTACAGTCATGCACATTTTAATTTGCCTCGTATCTGTCTCAAAATCTAATAAATTTAACTCTTATAAGGGTTCTATATGAGGAGGATTGCCTTGTGATTATTATCGACTAGAGATCTTTAGATTATTGTGAGGTTGACAATTCAAACAGGGAGATTGCTTGACAGTGTTCACTAGTGTTGGGTGTCATTATGACCAGAGATCTGTTACGTCCACCTCTGTCTGTAGGAGGGGGTTGACTGTGTTGTAGGATTAATGGGTGAGTTGTAGGCATCATGCCTGGGAAGCATCTACTGCACTGCCTCATCTAGACAACCACTAGTGACCTATTGGATGGGTTAAAATGTGTGCACGTTTGTGACTAGGAAGCATCTACTGCACTGCCTCATCTCCTAGACAACCACTATTGGATGGGTTAAAGTGTGTGCACGTTTGTGACTAGGAAGCATCTACTGCACTGCCTCATCTCCTAGACAACCACTAGTGACCTATTGGATGGGTTAAAGTGTGTGCACGTTTGTCACTAGGAAGCATCTACTGCACTGCCTCATCTCCTAGACAACCACTAGTGACCTATTGGATGGGTTAAAGTGTGTGCACGTTTGTCACTAGGAAGCATCTACTGCACTGTCTCATCTCCTAGACAACCACTAGTGACCTATTGGATGGGTTAAAGTGTGTGCACGTTTGTCACTAGCCGGTTGCCTGTATTTCTGAGATTAGAAAAGGAAAATGCCATTTGATTTCTGACTGTGTAGTTACTTTTGATCCTCATTAGCCTTTGACACATGCAGAAGACAGGCTACTATATTTGGGGTGAACCCACATCACACACAACATATTACCCAACAGCACTTATGTGTTTTTGTTTTAAACTGAACCTGCTTTGTGGCTCTTTACCTCTTGTGGTAAATTATCCAACAATAACACGACTCTACGAATATAATCAACACATGATATAAGTTTTGGTTTGGCTACTAACAAATTACCCCCAGCCCCCCCCCCCACACACACACACACACACACACACACACACACTCACACTCACACCACACACACTCACACAAGCCATCCTATGACATCTACAGTATATTCTCTGATAAGCCATGTCAGTTTTAACAGTATGCCCTAATATAGAGTTCACTTTATTTATTCTATTTATTCTAGGGCTGCAACTAACGATTATTTTTATAATCGATCAATCTGTCGATTATTTTTTCGATTAATCGATGAATCGGATAATAACTAAAAAGCCTTAATATCCAACCCTTTACTGAAAAACAGAACTGACAGTGCAATTCACAGTGCAAAAAATGTTCAGAAAGTGCACAAACCGGTTGCTCCTTGAACATCCCTGAGCTAATGAATAATAAAAAGTGCACAACAATGTTTATTTTTATTAAGGACCTATAAAGAAAAATACAATTCAGAAAACTTAAAATGATTTGTTTGAACCCCAGTCACAAAACTCTCACTCACAGACACAAACTCTCCGCATCAATGACTCCAACGTGTTTCCGTTTAAGGTGCTGTATTATCACCGTGGTGCTCCCGTGCCATATGTCATGTCGCTTTTGCATATCTTGCAATTAACACACTTTTTTGATGTATTTACTTAGTGTGAAATGCTCCCACACTTTGGATGACTTCGGTCGAACTGATTTTGCGACTCCGCCATCAAAACAACGTTACAGCACCGCACTCAACTCAACTGCTTTTATCTCCGCGACTGAGTGGTGTGTCGATAATGAAATTCGTTGCCAACTTTTTAAATTATCGATTTTTATCGATTTTATCGATTTGTTGTTGCAGCCCTAATTTATTCTATTTTAAAGATATTGTCACGACTCCTCAATCTCTGTCTCCGGTGCTCCTCATCACTGATCTTCTAGCCATCCTGCTCTATCATTCTACACTCCATCTGTTATGTCTTATCTCTGGTTCTCATCCTCTCATCATAACTGTCTCTATCTACACTCTGTTTTCCCCGTGTCGTTCTACATTATTGTTTCCTGTTCAGTGTTCTGTGTTTTAGTGTGACCACTTATTTAGCGTGAACTTTGATTTAGTTTGATCTGTGTTAATCGCCTGCGGGAAAGTTAGATGCTGTCACTGTCTAACTCAGGGGTGTCCAAAGTCCGGCCCGCGGGCCAACTGCGGCCCGCGGCCCAGTTTTTATTGGCCCGCAGCAAATTCTGAAAATATATTTGAATATGGCCCGCACAAGAAGATTGAGCTCAACTCTGTTGCACTTCTCAGTTTCAACACTAGTTGGAGCCAGCCATGGAAACGGTGCTTCTCCACTAAACAAAATTAAGCAAACAAAAACTGCGAGTCACCAGAAATGGCAGCACCAAAGAAACGCAAAATAGCAAGTGAGTGTAGAAGATTTCAAACACAATGGGAAAATGAATATTTCTTCAAAGAAATCAACGTAAAGTGTATCTGTTTGATTTGCAATGAAGATGTTGCTGTGCTGAAAGAGTATAATGTCCGTCAGCACTATGAGACCAAACATCAGAGCTACACATCAGTACACCAGTGCCGAACGAACGCAGAAAGTCAAGCAAATGGCAGCTAGCCTGCAAGCTCAACAACAGGTGTTTTTTCGTGCTAACAAAATAAAGGAAAACGCCACAACAGCAAGCTATAAGGTCGCTAAACGTATGGCCCAGCACGGCAAACCGTTCTCAGACGGTGATTTCATAAAGCAATGCCTCAAAGTAACAGCAATAATGTGCCCGGAAAAAGTTCCGGATTTCAACAACGTGAGCTTATCCAGAAATACAGTGGTGCGGAGAATCGAGGACTTGTTGTCAGCTAACGGGAAACTTCAGCTGAGAGACAAAGCTAGTGCTTTTGATTTGTACTCGATAGCATGCGATTGGTTATGGATAGGGTTAGCGATAAGAGCACAGATGCCACAGACACCGCGCAGCTGTTAATGTTTTGCGGGGAGTAGATGGTCATTTTTGCTGTACGGAGGACCTGCATGATATGAGGAGCCTAAAAGGCACAACAACCGGCAGAGATATTTTTAAGCTGTGTCGGAGGCAGTTGGAAAGATGGGGCTTAAATGGGACAAACTCTGTGGAGAAACAACGGATGGAGCTCCGGCCATGACGGGCGTAAAAACTGTCAACATAATTCGAGCTAGAGGACAGCACAGTTCTTCACATTATAGGTGAGTTAGAAATACACACAGTATTCATGTGTTAATATGTCACCTCTAGTGTGCGGCCCGGCCCTTTGTTTATTTTTCTGTATTTGGCCCTCACTAAAAAAACTTTGGACACCCCTGGTCTAACTCCTTTTGTGTCAGATTTAATATGCTGTTTTATCAGTGGAACAATATAGAAGGTATTACAACCTGTACCAGACTCTGATCATATCTACCGCTGTGACAGTTATTCTGAATCATTTGTTCCAGACTCTGATCATATCTACCACTGTGACAGTTATTCTGAATCATTTGTTCCAGACTCTGATCATATCTACCACTGTGACAGTTATTCTGAATCATTTGTTCCAGACTCTGATCATATCTACCACTGTGACAGTTATTCTGAATCATTTGTTCCAGACTCTGATCATATCTACCACTGTGACAGTTATTCTGAATCATTTGTTCCAGACTCTGATCATATCTACCACTGTGACAGTTATTCTGAATCATTTGTTCCAGACTCTGATCATATCTACCACTGTGACAGTTATTCTGAATCATTTGTTCCAGACTCTGATCATATCTACCACTGTGACAGTTATTCTGAATCATTTGTTCCAGACTCTGATCATATCTACCACTGTGACAGTTATTCTGAATCATTTGTTCCAGACTCTGATCATATCTACCACTGTGACAGTTATTCTGAATTCTATATAGGATGTTTTAAGTCACATTTTTGTGTATTGACTGTCAGTTTATAAAGTATGTCCTAATTAGAGTTGACATGACAGTGATGTAATCTATAAAGACTATTCTAATGTTATTCTGAACTATTGTTCTGTTTGTGACATCATGATAATCTCTCTCCAGGCTGTCAGGTTGTGGAATCACTGAGGAAGGCTGTGCTTCTCTGGTCTCAGCTCTGAAGTCAAACCCCTCACATCTGAAAGAGCTGGATCTGAGTAACAATGACCTGAAGGATACAGGGGTGAAGCAGCTCTCTGATTTGGTTAAAGATCCACAATGTAAACTGGAGACTCTGAGGTGAGTAATAATAAACAACAACACAATTTACAACACAACAATACACATGACAACAACACAACAGAGGGACAACAAAACAGAAGGGAATACAAACATCTGCTGTGTTTCCACCTCACATGTCACATGTTAGTTAGAGGTGAGTGTTTTGTCGTGGTCTATTACTGTTTAAATGTTTTATTAGAAGCCACTATATATGCACATTGTTCTTTTCATTTACTACAGCCTTTTTCCGCCGTTCACGGTTTGTTTTACGTTTGAGTATCATAATAAACATACCAAAACGGATTATACGACTCTGCAATGGGTTTCACCACACTTCGCCGATCGATACATGACAATTCCACTCTTTCTTTGTGAAGATCTCCCTCCATTCTACCATGTTGTCTCATAGGGACTTGAACTTCCCCGTCTGTAACATTTCTTCAGGAATTGCCTGGTTGCAGAATACTGACGCTGCCCAGGGATCTAGCATATTACAGAGCAATTAGTCTCAGTGCTGCCTGGGTGGATGGGTGGAAGTCACACAGAGCTGCCATGTCACATTGTCCTCTAGCGACTCCTTGTGGTTGAGTGGTCGGCTGTAATCTCAGTCATGGTTGTATAGTTTCCTTCACTCTTGTATCAGCTAAACACTTCCTGGTTGTGTGAGCAGTGTGGTATGCTTGTAGTTATTGTTCTAATCTTTTGACTGTCCCATAACTTCTGTCAAGATGTTGTATCTCATAACCCAGAGCCCAGAAATTTCTATATTTGTGTGTTCAGGGTTGATGTGGGATAGAGAATTTCACTTTATTTGTATTGTTGCAGGCAGGGTGGGAAATTAACTTATTTGACCACCAGCCAGAGTGGCTGTAGATGCCCAATTTGACCAGCCACTTTTCCCGAATTCAAA
>CM055745.1:10080006-10151268 GCA_029465975.1 Dallia pectoralis | reverse complement strand
CCCAATCCAACAGCAAGGCCAGAAGAGTCGTGCTCTGGCTGGAGCAGCAACATATAGATCTATTTTTATAAATGAGTGGACCTCTTCATGGCCATTTATTACCAGAGGAAGCCTCAGCACGCACTACTGGTGTGCAGTCTGCCGTATTGAAAACTCATGTTGCCACCAGGGTGTGGCAGATGTAGTCTCATCTCATCTTCAACCGCTTATCCGGGGTCGGGTCGCGGGGGTAGCAGCTCTAGCAGAGGACCCCAAACTTCCCTTTCCCGGGCAACATTAGCCAGCTCTGACTGGGGAATCCCGAGGCGTTCCCAGGCCAGTGTGGAGATATAATCTCTCCACCTAGTCCTGGGTCTTCCCCGAGTTCTCCTCCCTGCTGGACGTGCCTGGAACACCTCTCTAGGGAGGCGCCCAGGTGGCATTCGTACAAGATGCCCGAACCACCTCAACTGGCTCCTTTCTACGCAAAGGAGCAGCGGCTCTACTCCGAGTTCCTCTCGGATGACTGAGCTTCTCACCCTATCCCTAAGGGAGAGGCCAGCCACCTTTCTGAGAAAACCCATTTCGGCCGCTTGTACCCGCGATCTCGTTCTTTCGGTCATGACCCAGCTTTCATGACCATAGGTGAGGGTAGAAACAAAGATTGACCGGTAGATCGAGAGCTTTGGCTTTCGGCTCAGCTCTCTTTTTGTAACAACGGTGCGGTGAAGCGAATGCAACACCGCCCCCGCTGCTCCGATCCTCTGACCAATCTCCCGCTCCATTGTTCCCTCACTCGCGAACAAGACCCCGAGGTACTTGAACTCCTTCACTTGGAGTAAGGACTCATTCCCTACCCGGAGTAGGCACTCCACCGGTTTCCTGCTGAGAGTCATGGCCTCAGATTTAGAGGTGCTAACCCTCATCCCAGCCGCTTCACACTCGGCTGCGAACCGATCCAGTGAGTGCTGAAGGTCACCGACCGATGAGGCCATCAGGACCACATCATCCGCAAAAAGCAGTGATGTGACCACCAGCCCACCAAACAGGGAACCCCTCCCCCCCATGACTACGCCTTGATATCCTGTCCATGAATATTACAAACAGGATTGGTGACAAAGCGCAGCCCTGGCGGAGGCCAACCCCCACCGGGAACGAATCCGACTTACTGCCGAGGACACGGACACAGCTCATGCTTTGAGCGTACAGAGATTGGATGGCCCTGAGAAGAGACCCCCTCACCCCATACTCCCCAGCACCTCCCACAAAAGATCCCGGGGTACCCGGTCATACGCCTTCTCCAGATCCACAAAACACATGTAGACTGGATGGGCATACTCCCAGGCCCCCTCCAGGATCCTTGCGAGAGTAAAGAGCTGGTCCGTGGTTCCCCGGCCAGGACGAAAACCGCATTGTTCCTCTTCAATCTGAGGTTCGACTATTGGCCGAACCCTCCTTTCCAGCACTTTGGAGTATACTTTACCAGGGAGGCTGAGGAGTGTGATACCTCTGTAATTGGCACACACTCTCTGGTCCCCCTTTTTGAAGAGGGGAACCACCACCCCGGTCTGCCACTCCTCTGGCACTGTCCCAGACTTCCATGCAATGTTGAAGAGGCGTGTCAACCAAGACAGCCCTTCCCCACCCAAAGCTTTTAGCATTTCTGGACGAATCTCATCAGTCCCTGGGGCTTTGCTACTGTGGAGTTGTTTGACAACCTCAGCGACTTCCCCCAGGGAAACTGACGATGACCCTCCATCAGCCTCCAGCTCTGCCTCTATACTAGAGGGCGTGTAGGTCGGATTCAGGAGCTCCTCAAAATGCTCTTTCCAGCGCCCGATCACATCATCAGTTGAGGTCAACAGTGTCCCATCCTTACTGTACACAGCTTGGATGGTTCCCCGTTTTCCCCTCCTGAGGTGCCGAACGGTTTTCCAGAAGCATTTTGGCGCCGACCGAAAGTCCTTCTCCATAGCTTCTCCAAACTTCTCCCACACCCGCTGCTTTGCCTCTGACACGGCAGCGGCTGCAGCCCTTCGGGCATGTCGGTACCCTGCAACTGCCTCCGGAGTCCACATATCCCTTCTTCAGTCGGACAGCTTCCCTGACCACCGTGGTCCACCACGGTGTTCTAGGGTTACCACCCCATGGGTCACCTAGGACCTTGAGACCACAGCTCACCGCCGCAGCTTCAGCAATAGAAGCTATGAACATTGCCCACTCAGGTTCAATGCCCCCAACCTCCACAGGGATGCCTGAAAAGCTCCGCCGGAGGTGTGAGTTGAAGATCTTTCGGACGGGGGCCTCCTCCAGACGTTCCCAGTTCACCCGCACTACCCGTTTGGGCTTACCTGGTCTGTCCAAAGTCTTTCCCCACCCTCTGATCCAACTCACTACCAGATGGTGATCAGTTGACAGCTCTGCCCCTCTTTTCACCCGAGTGTCCAAAACATGCGGCCTTAGATCAGCCGATACGATCACAAAATCGATCATTGACCTTCGGCCTAGGGTGCTCTGGTACCATGTACACTTATGCGCCTCCTTATGTTCGAACATGGTGTTTGTTATAGACAATCCATGACTAGCACAGAAGTCCAATAACAAACGACCGCTCGGGTTTAGATCAGGGAGGCCGTTCCTCCCAATCACGCCTCTCCAGGTGTCTCCATCGATGCCCACATGTGCGTTGAAGTCTCCCAGCAGAATGATGGAGTCCCCTACTGGAGCCCTATATAGGACTCCCTTCAGGGTCTCCAAGAAGGCTGAATAATCCGAACTGCTGTTTGGTGCATAAGCACAAACAACAGTCAGAGTTTTCCCCCCCACCACCCTTAGGCGTAGGGAGGCAAACCTCTCATCAACCGGGGTAAACTCCAACACCGCTGTGCTCAGACGTGGGCTCGTGAGTATCCCCACACCAGCCCGCCGCCTCTCACCCTGGGCAACTCCAGAGAAGAACAGAGTCCAACCCCTATCCAGGAGTAAGGTTCCAGAGCCACGGTTGTGCGTAGAGGTAAGTCCCACCAGATCCAACTGGTATCGCTCCACCTCACGCACAAGTTCTGGCTCCTTCCCCCCCAGCGAGGTGACATTCCACGTCCCCAAAGCAAGCTTCTGCCGCCCGGGTCTGATCCGTCAAGACCCCCCACCTTCACTGCCACTCATATGACAGCGCACCCGACCCCTGCGGTTGTTCCTGTGAGTGGTGGGCCCACAGGATGGGTGGCAGATGTAGTGCGCCACATAAAAAGCAAAGGCCACCAAGAAAAGCAACGGGCTCTCCAGTCCACAGCCACAATATTCCAAGATGCAATGCCTGTTCCCTCTGTTGGGGGGATGTCTGCACAATAGGTTAAGGTATGATATGTGGAATGGTCCTGTCAAGGTTCAATCAAGAGTTTGGTGTTATAGTTGATCACAGTAAAGTCATGGTTGATAGTTTGGACCAATTTGTGGTTTGTATTTCAGTGTGTTACAGTCCAGTTGTCTTCATTTGAGATCTTAGTTGCAGAATTTGTTTTTTACATGTGCCCTATTATCACAGGTGTCTATTTGAAATAAACTACACTGTAAAAAAAAAAATCGTAAAAAAACGGTCAATGACTGGCAGCTACGGCTCCCAAACGTTGACCGTAAAATGAAAGTCAAATACCCGAAATCAAACAATGTGTAAAAACATTAAATTAACGGAAAATTTTATTAAAATGTTTACAGAAAAATACCATTATTTTACAGATTTTTCCCAAAATAATTATGATCAATCCCTTTCAATAAAGGGAGAATCCTAAAATTTCTACAAGAAAATACCATTATTTTACAGATTTTCCCCAAATAATAATAATTAATCACCTTCAATACACGGATAATCGTAAAAATTATGCAGATAAATACTGTCATTTTACAGATTTTCCCCAAATAATTATGATCAATCACCTTCAATAAATGGACAATTGTAAAAATATTTCAGATAAATACCATTATTTTACAGATTTTTCCCAAATAATTATGTTTAATCACCTTCAATAAAGGAAAAATCCAAAACATTCGGAAGGTAAATACTGTTATTTTACAGATTTCCCCCAAATAATTATGATCAATCACCTTCAATAAATGGACAATTGTAAAAATATTGCAGTTAAATACTATTACTTTACAGACTTTAGAGAATTATGATTATTCACCTTCAATAAAGGAACAATCCTAAAAATTCTGCAGGAAAATATGATTATTTTACAGTTATTCCCTAAATTATTAAGTTCAGACACCAACATATGATCTTCAAAATTACTGTGAATGTCGTCAACTGAAAACATACTCAAGCAATACAAAATATATACATTATAAAATGTCGTAGGAAATGTCGTAGGAAACTACAAATTAAGTCAACATCACTATTGATTCTAAAATCATTTTATTAAATGTATTCAGATGTAAATGTACAATATCAACACATTATTCACAAACAGTTCTTTAGGGGGGAGAAACTGAAAAACTAACAATTGTACTTCTCCATGTGTGTAACATGTGTGTCTGTAAGCATTTCTATCAAAAGGATGTCAAGACTTTCCCTTTGAAATGGATGGAGGAAGCAACAAATTGTGCTGTTGAGCTCAAGGAGTTATGGTCTTCTTCTTCTTCATTCTCTACACCCTTGGGGGCTCTGTATAAGGTAGTTCTGATAACATTTAAGAATCCTAACTATACAGTGAATTATTAAGTAAAATTAAAACATACCACAAAAGGTCAATAAATCTATCACAGAGGTGCAACACAGCAGAAATATCAGACTTCTTCCAAATGGCCAGTAATCGCCTGGATCTGCTCCTGGAGAGGACACACACAGAGAGAAATATATTACAGAAAGGTCTTTATTGTAAGAAGTAGGATTTTATTTATAGTTCATTTTAAATTAACACTGCTGGACTTTTACAGGAAATCAGTGTTGTAGCATTTTCCCAAACAACTGCAGAAAATAGTGACTACATTTTAAATGCAAAAAAACAACCCAAGACTCCTCAGGTTCTTAGCTCTGCACTGTGGTCAAGCAAACCCACACACACAAATCAAGCAGTGTGTACATTAACACAACTCCCAGCTAAGAAGCTACATTGAAGACTTCTGCTAAACACATGGTGTAAATGACAACTTTTCAGGTCAATGTGGCTTGTCTGGACCTTTGAAGTGAGCTACCTTTTTAAAGTTAGAGGTTTTTACCCAGAAAGGATGTTAAAATCGGTTAGGGTTAGTTAAAATGGCCATTGGACTGCAAAGCTATTTCCTGGATAACATACATTACTGTGCACTCCCATTGTGTTACAAATACTACTGATCAGCATGATGGAAAAGTCATAGAAAACATGTTTATGTGTGGAATGGAATTCATGTTTGTGCCACTATGTACATTTTCATGTTTCACGAGTACAATATTGTTTGTCTTTGTGCTGACAAACTGGCAGTGATATGGCCACTAGTATGCACATTATACATTCACAGTCTTTATGTCAGGATAACATGAATACTCACTGGCTCCTAAAATCTTGTGGCAGGAGACATTTCATTTCCAAAATGTCTGGTTCATGAGGGGAAAACACACAGACAAACAAAGACTATTAGTCAGTTTACTATTGGAGACATAGGCATGCAAAAATATTAATGAACAGCCTCACACATACATTCATTCTTACATAATATTATTATTATGACTGATGTGAACTTGGTTTCATTCTCTGTATGTTTTTGCCTCGGCTTGCTTACCTGTCCCTGGGTTTAATGCTGCACCCCAGCAGCCGGTAATATCTTGTCACTCCTGGTTCTTCAGCCTTCTCGTTATCACACAGGTGATGCACAATGACAGGTTCTTTGCTGTGTGAAGTAAAAATGGACACAGTGAAGAATATGGTAAATGGATTGTTCTTGCATATATAGTGCTTTTCTAGAATAATCAACCACTCAAAGCACTCTACAATACATGTCATATCACATGTCACATATCATTCACCCATTCACACAATGATGGCAGGCTCTACCAGGGTGCCAACCCACGAGGAAACTCATGAGGGAGCCCTAATTATTTACACTCAACTAGATAAGGAGCACCAGATAAGAGATAAGGATGGTACATATGATAAGCATTCAACCTCATTCAGTCTCTCAGACTGATCAGGATTCATTAGGCAAATAGTATAATTCATATAAATACCTCTTAAACATTCTAATTAAAATGTTCCGTAGTATAGGCTATATCATTTTTAACTTACTTTTCCCTTTGTTAATCACCACCTTGCCTTGATGAGCATCTCTCTGGAATTAAATTAATATTAGTGATTTTATGTAAACACGAACATAGAACTTAACATGAATTTACATGAATTGAAACTTAAACTGTTCGTTACCCTCACATACTGTTCAGGTAAAAATGTATCCGTTTTGACAGCAGGGGGACAGGCCTGTAGTTCAAAAAGGTGGTATAGATATATTTTTATCAGGACTTTCTTGGACCGGGTTTCTTGGACCTGTGAGGGCATTGGATTTGAACAGTTTGTTAGGGTTAAGTAAATTAAATATCAATTAAACAAGAACGAGTTTAGCCTAAATCCTCACAGTTACACAATGTTTGTGTGTTAACATTTTGGATGTTATAACAAGCTGTTAACTGTTCACTGCAACTGATATTTTTACTTTATTTTTACTTATTGTGTTGTTACTGTGTGTAATGCTGCAGCTACACTGCAATTCCCCATATCAATGAAGTATCTATCCATCAATCTATCTAGTGTGAAATAGTCACATCTGACCATCTGAAGCTAACAAGGCGGCAGGGGACTGACACAAAAAGATTCCAGTTAGTTCTAATGAGCATAATATTACACTAGACTAGACCAGTCAGTCATATCTCTCTCTCTCTCTCTCTCTCACACACATTGTGACCAGAAGTTAGGCTGCATTATAACATGTAATTTAAAATTTTCAGAAGGCAGTAAGGCTGTTACCGTGCACTCACCAAAACTGCTACCGTTATTACACAAGCAGGAACAATTACGTTATTACAACGTAACGAAAAGTTAACACTATTATTGAGCTGTACATTAGGTTGACTCAGCAACAAGTGTCTGTAATATATATATATATATTTGCTGCCTGTAAACAGAATAAGCAAACCATCTTGACTAAAACCACACTGAATATTAACGTTGTGTTTGCTAACATGAATCATGCCGAGTTTAACAAGCTAATGTTAGATAACGAACGTTACTACATTAAGTTACCTGTAACATAAGTTAACGTTAATTACTCACGGATTTTGCTAAAATAACAGTCTGACAACGTTACAGTCTAAATTATGGATATGAACACAAACACTACGTTAGGTTATTAACTTAGCAAAATAACAATGACATGTTTTCATACCTGATATCGCCAGCAGGATAGCAGTTATAAAGTGAAGTTCATGCTAGGAGAGCAAACAGATCCTGATTCTTCTACTGTGTCCATATTCCCATTTTTATTTTGTTCTCCGTTGAAATCCCGGAACTAAAATGTACTCAAATAATAATTCGGCATGCAGATGTTAAATATTCCAGATAATGATCCACGTAATTCATTAGGGACAGAGTATAGCTAAAGTCGTGCAGCCTTTAAACCTACGTACTTTCAAATTAAGGCGCGCTCAGTGCTCATTGGCCAGTTTGCTGGATGACAGCCACATTGGCCAATCATACACATTCAAATTAAAAAATGGCTTTAACACTGTACATATTGCCAAAGCAAGCGTTTGGATTTAAAAATAAGAATAACAGTAATAAAAAACTATATTTACAATAAATTAATTATAATCTATACTGTTTGTAATACTTTATTATATGTACTCATAAGTATTTAGAGTTTTAATATATGTGATTCTTAGTACACAAATATGCTGTTAAATATTCACTCTTGTTCATTTTCTATACTGTTTCACGTGTACTTAACAAACATATTTTTGTTTTAAGAGACAATTACTATAACAACTCAACAGCACTTAAGACACACATTTTAAGCATATTCATTTAAATGAATAAAACTACCTCTGACGGTGGTGAAACTGTTTCGTTAAAGCGTAATTATTTTTGTAAACACGTAAAATAACAGGCTGGTTGTTCATTTACAGATAATTTCTGTAATTTTACTGTTTTTTATACTATTTAATAAAAACAGAAAAACTACTGTAAAAAATTAGAGTAATTTACTGTAAAATTATGTTTTTTTTTGGGATTTTTTTGGGATGATTAATACTTTTTGATTTCTTACAGACAAGAATGTCTGAGGTCCAAATGACAGCTGGGTTGGTAGTTCACAACATCCCCCTATAGACTTTGTGGACCACCTTGGGCAGGTGCGCAGGAGTACAGGTGCGCAGGAGTACAGGTGCGCAGGAGTACAGGTGCGCAGGAGTACAGGTGCGCAGGAGTACAGGTGCGCAGGAGTACAGGTGCGCAGGAGTACAGGTGCGCAGGAGTACAGGTGCGCAGGAGTACAGGTGTGCAGGAGTACAGGTGTGCAGGAGTACAAGTGTGCAGGAGTACAGATGTGCAGGAGTACAGGTGTGCAGGAGTACAAGTGTGCAGGAGTACAGGAGTACAGATGTTCAGGAGTACAGGTGTGCAGGAGTACAGGTGTGCAGGAGTACAGGAGTACAGGTGTGCAGGAGTACAGGTGTGCCAGGAGTACAGGTGTGCAGGAGTACAGGAGTACAGGTGTGCAGGAGTACAGGTGTGCAGGAGTACAGGAGTACAGGTGTGCAGGAGTACAGGTGTGCCAGGAGTACAGGTGTGCAGGAGTACAGGAGTACAGGTGTGCAGGAGTACAGGTGTGCAGGAGTACAGGTGTGCAGGAGTACAGGTGTGCCAGGACTAAGTCATCCTGCATTATCAATAAAGCACTCGCACCATATTTCACAAAGGAGCTTGTGAAGGACATGAATAAAGCCCTGTATGCCCTTGTTACGGATGGATCGAATGGCACTGGCATTTCCCAGACTATTTGAGATGTTTCTCCTCTGTGAAACATTTGCTTTGTGTATTTTTAAACATCTAACAACATGAACATCTGTATGACTGTAACTTGTCATTATTATAGGAGTGGAACAGATGAACCCGCTTAATGTCTGGGTCTTCATGGGCAGCAAAGTTGTCAACCAATTTTGTATCCTAATTACGTGCATTGACTAAATGTGTTCTGATTTCATTAATGCATTGCAGGTGTCCAGTTTTGATTTGGAGGATATGGTAGTGGACATCGGTTACTGGTTCAAGGGTCGCACAAATCAGAAAGGATACCTGACAGGTATGCATGTTTGATACTATTAAGTGTAATATTGAAATGCTGAGCTGTAGAAAATATATGATATGGAATTAAATGTCTGAACCAGAGTTTTGTGAACTCCATGAAGCCTTGAACGTTGTGTGACCAGGATCCTGAGGCTGTATGAACCTCTGGCCAGCTACTACACATCTGTTAGTATGGTCATCAATGCTCTATTACATTATGCAGTTACTACACATCTGCTAGTATGGTCATCAATGTTCTATTACATTATGCAGCTACTACACATCTGTTAGTATGGTCATCAATGTTCTATTACATTATGCAGCTACTACACATCTGCTAGTGTGGTCATCAATGTTCTATTACATTATGCAGCTACTACACATCTGTTAGTATGGTCATCAATGTTCTATTACATTATGCAGCTACTACACATCTGTTAGTGTGGTCATCAATGTTCTATTACATTATGCAGCTACTACACATCTGCTAGTGTGGTCATTAATGTTCTATTACATTATGCAGCTACTACACATCTGCTAGTATGGTCATCAATGTTCTATTACATTATGCAGCTACTACACATCTGCTAGTATGGTCATTAATGTTCTATTACATTATGCAGCTACTACACATCTGTTAGTATGGTCATCAATGTTCTATTACATTATGCAGCTACTACACATCTGCTAGTGTGGTCATCAATGTTCTATTACATTATGCAGCTACTACACATCTGTTAGTATGGTCATCAATGTTCTATTACATTATGCAGCTACTACACATCTGTTAGTGTGGTCATCAATGTTCTATTACATTATGCAGCTACTACACATCTGCTAGTGTGGTCATTAATGTTCTATTACATTATGCAGCTACTACACATCTGCTAGTATGGTCATCAATGTTCTATTACATTATGCAGCTACTACACATCTGCTAGTATGGTCATCAATGTTCTATTACATTATGCAGCTACTACACATCTGTTAGTGTGGTCATCAATGTTCTATTACATTATGCAGCTACTACACATCTGCTAGTATGGTCATCAATGTTTTATTACATTATGCAGCTACTACACATCTGCTAGTGTAGTCATTAATGTTCTATTACATGATGCAGCTACTACACATCTGCTAGTGTGGTGTTATGGAATTTTATGATCACTCAATAAGTTTATTAACATGTAAGTCCTATAGATGTTGTTTAGGCCAAAAGGCACAGAGGAAAGGAATGTTTAGGATAAGCTTTCTGTAGGTCTGGAATTAAGTTTCATGATAGGGGACACATGTCTATTGACCTATTGACCTCAAGAAGGTCCTGGGGAGGAAATAGATGTCACTGAGTAACTTTGCTGTTAGGAATTGTAGGGGGCTTTGTCTGTTAAGAACAACAAAGATTGCTGACCTCCTCCTTAAGTTCATGAGGCAATGACCTGGTGGTTATCTGATGACCACATGTGGTCTCCACTCATACTGCTTGAGGCACAGGGGTCAGGTTTTGACATCCCCCCTTGTGCCAATCAAACTGTCCTGCCTACTTCTGAGGATACATCTGTTCTCCATCAATACTGTGTGTCAATGAGTGTGCGTAACTTCATTCCTTTAAATACCCCTGCAGAAGTTCTTCTCATCAGGTCAGTCTGATCCAGCACAGGTTATTGTCCTGTTGTCTGATGAAGACTTTCCTCAAACCTATTCTTTAAGCTTGCTATAGGGATTGATCTGATCAATGCAAAAGCTTAAACCTGTATTTGAGAAATGGTTTCTTACTTGCAATTAAACCTGTTGAAAGTGTCAAACTGTAACATACTCTCGTGCGTCTTACTTCAAGTTCAAATTCAGCGATTAAAGTCTAAAATTTCCACGACATTTGGGGGCATCGTCCGAGATTCTTAACAAAGTAATCCGTATTTTTTCCAAAACAGGCTACATATCCTAAAGAGCGATATCATTTTTTAATTTTTTTTGAAAAAATAACAGGCCAGGACTGTCTTTGGAGATATGTGATTCTATACAGAATTTTGAAACTCAAGGACCTAAAAATGCTGAATTGGGACAATGTTGGACGACAGTTTGACAACGGTTTTGATAAATTAACAAAATAGGCTCGTTAATTTTGACTTAATTCGTAAGGTTATTGTAAGATTTTAAACTTGGCTTAAAAATGGAAAACAGTACTTCTAATCGGGTATTTGTTGATTTTGGTCTGGTAAAACGTGCACGTCAGGAATTATTAATTTCTGCAGCTCCAATCCTCCTCAAAAAATGGGTGAGTGGAGAGCGCCAGACTGGAGCAATATTTACCTGTATGAAGTGTTAATACCTGTATGTGTCACGATCTGCCTTTTGGCAGATGGCAAGGAATAGACACAATTGCAGAGAATAATTTCCAAAACAGGGTTTTTATTCTCATCCAGGCAGAACAGGCACTGAACATCAGAACTGAAACACTGAAACAACAAAACCAAGGAGTAAACTCAAAACAGGAATACCACAAACTAAAACACAAGAAATCATGGACTAGAACCGAACTAAACACAAACGGACTAACAGACAGAACACAGCATGAAACACAAAGACTCTAACAGGACTGACAGTGAATGAAACCTCAAGGACTACTAAACGGGTACAGTAACTAGAAACAAAGACAGAACTAATAAACCTAGACACAGACTATGCACCACAACCAGACAAACCCAACCAATACACAGACTGACAGGAATACAGTACTAAGCACAAAACCTCCATACAAACAAACAGACTCAAGACAAACGAACCAACATACCTTAACAAAGCCCGACACTCAGTGACACAGGGAAGACTAAATACTTGAACGAACAAGGAAATACATCTAACAAACGACAAAGTAACATGCATACCGACATGGAACGCAGACATGACACAGACATAGAACTAGAACCCAACGTACCTGAAACAATGACCGACACAGACAAACTGACACAGACCAAGCTAAATGCAGACACTAACGAACTGAACACAGAACAGGTGAGAAACAAACACAGGTGTAAGACATTGTCCTTGAATAATTCTCACTGCTGGCAAGGGGAGTGGCCACACTGGCATAGAGGGGAACAGAGGCAGTCTCTTACAGTATGCAGTAGGAATAAAATGCTGTTCAATATAGGTTATCTGGGTGCGGTGAGACGGCTCGGTTATTCAGGATATCTCACTTAAAAGAACTGACGAGTTCATTAACACATAAAGGACACTTCATTATATGCTAAAATTAGATTTGCGTCTTAAATATCGGTAACAACATGGGTAATTACATGTGTATTGGTAAACCTTCGGTGGATACTGAACGTTACGTTGTTGGACCGGCTAAAATAATGACAGATAAATACGGAGACTGGACATGCGAACAATTAGACCTGTGGGAGTTATTGGGATTTCCTGCTCATGGCAGTTTTAGTCAGAGACAGATACTGTTGTTGAAAGACAAGTTGGAGGATTTTGAACAGGGTAAAATTAAGGTTTCACGGGGTAATCGGCAGAAAGTTGATTGGAAGGCATATAATAAGTGGAGAGAGCAGACTGATATACGGGCTAAGCGGTGTAGCACGGGGCTTGTTAATCGGTGTGTTCTAGCTTGTCCCAACCAGGTTGATGCTGCCTGTCCTCCTGCTGACCGACCCCCACCCTATCGCGGCGTTACCACAACAGCCCCAGCGGTACCAACTATGCCAACAGCATCGGACCTGATGGAAAACATTCGCGGAGGAGGACTCTACCCATCCGTATTCGGCCTCGACAGAGTTTCACCCGCCGCTGAGAGGACCCAGAGTACTACTGCGGCCTGTCCCAGAGAACAACACAGCTTTGATGCCGGGCAATTCCCTATGGTGGAGGTAGCCAACCCAGCTGGTGGAGGAGACACGGATAACCCAGCGACTATACTAGTCTACAGACCGTGGTCACCCGCCGACCTGAGAGACGTGGCTTCTACACTACCTGACCCAGAAACAGAAGGTGGAGAGGAATTTGTCCGTGTGTTTCTACAGATCGTGAATCAATATAGACCGACCTCTGTGGAGATTGAAGCGACTTTGATGAAGGCCTTGCAACTAAAATGGGGGAGAGTGAAAAGAAACTGGCCTAGCGAGAGAAACATTATGTTCAATTGGGATGCGCACTCTGACTACCGGAGTGCTGTGGAACAGCTGAGCACTGGACTTATCGCTGCTTTTCCTAAGCGAATGAACTGGGAAAAGATCTCTGATTGTAAACAGACACTGGGCGAGAAAGTTTCAGACTACAGGAATAGACTCGAAAAAGCTTTTGAATTACACAGCGGAATGGGAAAGAGACCGGACGGTGATGAAGAGTCGGCCTGGGAGCAACAGTGTAAAATGAGGTTAGTTGCAGGCCTTCTACCAGACATTAGGAAGCACATTCAAAAACACTGTGTAGACCTGGATGAGGGTCGCATGGAAACCGTCTGGCCGTATTTTAAGCACGCTGAAAGAGTCTACGAGGACCAGTTGTACAAACAGACCGAAGAAAGACGGGAGCGTGAAACGCAAATTCAGATGGCCCAACTGGACTTCTACAGCAGAGGCTACTCAGGAGGGAGACGGAGACGGAGAGCAAGCAGGAGAGGACAATACAGACACCAGGGTGATGTTAACTACAGACACCAGGGTGATAACTCCAGCCAAAGTCCCAACTCTGATAGCTGTTTCAACTGTGGTGCATTTGGACACTGGGCTCGTGACTGCACTGTGCCGGACACTAGAGACTATTACCATGGGAACAGAGACAGTATGGGAGACGGTGATGGCACAACAGCAGACAACGAAATGGAGCGTCACAGGACCCATGGCTGCCACGGACGGGGGTACTGACGGTCAGAGGGGACGGGCAGGAAAACATCAACCCGGTGAGATCAAACCATTATGTGATTCCTGTAATTAGTTAATTATGTCAGTATTTACAGTAAAAGTAATTTTGTTCGGATGTTTAGTGAAGACTTGTTTATTCTGAGTGTTGAGTTGATATGCAGACGAATGGTTGTGTGAGATTTTCGTTCCACTGGGGAGGAGTACCGGTGTCTTGGCACTATGCTTACGCTTAAAGTTAGGTGTTTAGCGTAGTGTAGCGTACATTGCGTATCGCCTGATAAACGGGGTTTGTCAGGTCCGTGCAGCTCGGGGAGCGTGACTGGACCCATGATGGTTGATATCTCATTGTCCCTAGTTTACCGGTTACAACTAGGGGACTGCATATATAGCTACTGTCAGGGTAAATTCTCAGTAGAAATCAGCTCATTGTTAGTGAGAGGTCTTATTTTTCGCTGTCCAGGTTCGTACGTACGCGTACGCAAATATCAAATTAAAATGACCTAGGTGTGATTCATGCATGATCTGGGGTAAAGCTTCATGAAGTTGGGACAGGGGTCCCAGGCCAAAGTTTTGTCGACACATTTATTTTCAGGTTTTCCTGTGCACGAGGAATTCCTATTTTATTGTATTATTTGTCTTAGGCATTATGTAACATTTGCGCTAATGACATAATTAAGAGTATTTCCGATTATAACTCTGCATGTTTTTACTTAAAATACTATGTTTTGTAGGAGGACTACATTCTAGGTTATAGGGAGATTATATTCTAGTTATATGCTATGGTTATTCGGTTTGTAAAGTTAACTGAAGGACATTTGGATTTGTTCCTATAAATGTTGGCATGATGATATAATGAATGACCATGTGGGTTAAGTGTATTTCTGAAACACACTTTTATTTTTATTATTGGCTTTTGGCTATTTTGAGTAACATGTTTAAGACATTCTGAGTTCTTGATTGTTAAAAGGGCAGAAAGTTAACTGTAACTCTGTGTCTGCCTGTCTAGAGATGGTTTCTGCTAATTTAGGGGTGTTTATGAACTTTTCTTTGACCCTCCCTGGGGTGCTTCTCTGGGTCAAAAAGAGGGGGCACACCCAAGTTGCTTATTTAGAGGGGGGGCTGGTTTACTGTGTGATTGTGAGGTGGCTCAGCCCAGAGCTAACAGATGGCTGGTCATAAACCATATTTTAGTCATGTGTTTTATCTTAGATAAATTTAACAAGTTTGTCTCTGACAGTTGGTTGTTTTCTCCATTGTTGATGAACTGAAGGAGAAAACAAGAGGGGAAGTGACGTAATAAATATATTCAAGAATGTAGCATTTGTTAAATTTGGTATTCAGGCAATTGAAGTGTTTAATTTTATAGAATGTCTAAACATTTGAATGATCGAGGGGAATAGCTATTACAAATGTATTTGGCTTAGCAAAATTAAATCTGAGCAGTAAACACAATGTAATTATATTGTTAAAGATGTTAACTGACACATGGAATGCAATAACTGTTTGCAGGTTGTGTCGCATTGAAAATCAACAGGTTGGACCATGAACAACTGGAGCAGAGCATCTGAGCCCTACCCCCACGCACACACAAACACACATATATCAGAAGCTTACTGAATGACTTTAGGTACAGACCACAGAAAAGGTCAAACCAGAACCAAGGAAAAACGTGTCAACCAGACCACAAAGAAGGCAATTAGTAAATTGTGTGAATGTTAATGTACACTATTCAAGGAAGTTATGGACTGTAAAGAGAAAAAGGTGAACATGTTGCAGATTTCAGAAATTATCTTGAACGTCGGTTTGAGTTGTACAAAGGAAAAACAAGAACATTGAACACACACATATTGCATCTCTGGACTATTAAAATTGTAATCTCACATATATATTATTATTATTATATCAATTTTGTCCCCGCCTACTCCTCCCACAGTTTTTGCACTAGATGGACAAAAAAGGTGTCAAAATGTGCGTCCCGAACTCTATTTAGTTGGCATTGTTTTGTAGAAGGTTTCGTTATGTAGTTTACGAAATATTAACGATAATGTCGCTAATTAATCCCCATTGAAATACATTGACGGAATCTTCAAAACTAGAGTGTGAGAGCCAATTCAGCAGAAAATGTAGAGAACATTTGTAAACTGCTACTGCTGCCTGAGTTTCAACTCTTTACACACAAATGGCATATCAAAACGTTCATCTATTTGTGCTGTCACTCAAAATGTTCAAATATAAGCTGTAACATATATATTTATTTCGTTATGTCCTTTTGTTTCCAACTTGCGCCTCCCCATAGACATCTATAGAAACGGTGATTTTCTCCACTCTAATTTGAAAGCGATTTTTGGTGTTTTTTTGTTCGTTTGTAAATTGTGATAGCGCCTACATTTCCGGGGTTACAGATACATGTTATACATCAAAATGTCCGCCTGGTTCTTAGGATTCTCATGATGTAATTGTTTAAACTGTGTGAGTAAAACTCTGGTTAGTAGAGCTAAAAGTATACGACCATGTCTGAATCTTTTGAAATGATAGACAGTGAAGCAGCATTTTCTGGTTGTTGATTGGCTAAATAGTAGGAACATTCTGGAAGGGGCGGGGGGGAGGAGGCAGCGCGCTCTGATATCGATGAGAACAGGTGTTCCTCCTGACAAAGGCATAGTTGCCTGGCCACAGCCAAATACACTGCCAGGCAACAGCCACAGACATATGCCTGCAGCAATCAAAGAATGAATGGGTAAGTTGTTTCTCTTGGTCTCTGTTTACACGTTAGCATGTTAGCTAGCGTTAGCGCGCTAGCTAACGTTAGCATGTTAGCTAACGTTAGCATGTTAGCTAGCGTTAGCTACAGCTGCAGCATGAATGAATTGGTAAGTTCTTTCTCTGGGTCTCTGTTTACACGTTAGCATGTTAGCTAGCGTTAGCAGTTTATAATGCTGTTTCATATGCTACTATGGTGCATGCAGCAGTAGTGTGTATTCATGAGTAATGACTGATAGGTTTAACACATTGTATACTATGGTACATGTAGCAGCAGTGTGTATTCATGAGTAATGACTGATAGGTTTAACACATTGTATACTATGGTGCATGTAGCAGCAGTGTGTATTCATGAGTAATGACTGATAGGTTTAACACATTTGTATACTATGGTGGTTTAACACATTGTATACTATGGTGCTTGCAGCAGCAGTGTGTATTTATGAGTAATGACTGATAGGTTTAACACATAACACATTGTATACTATGGTGCATATAGCAGCAGTGTGTATTCATGAGTAATGACTGATAGGTTTAACACATTGTATACTATTGTCCTTGCAGCAGCAGTGTGTATTCATGAGTAATGACTGATAGGTTTAACACATTGTATACTATGGTGCATGTAGCAGCAGTGTGTATTCATGAGTAATGACTGATAGGTTTAACACATTGTATACTATGGTGCATGCAGCAGTAGTGTGTATTCATGAGTAATGACTGATAGGTTTAACACATTGCATAGTATGGTGCATGCAGCAGCAGTGTGTATTCATGAGTATTGACTGATAGGTTTAACCCATTGCATACTATGGTGCATGTTGCAGCAGTGTGTATTCATTGGTAATGACTGATAGGTTTAACACATTGTATACTGTGGTGCTTGCAGCAGTAGTGTGTATTCATGAGTAATGACTGATAGGTTTAACACATTGTATACTATGGTGGTTTAACACATTGTATACTATGGTGCATGTAGCAGCAGTGTGTATTCATGAGTAATGACTGATAGGTTTTTATACATTGTATACTTGACAGGGAGGTATGAACCAGTCAATAAAAATAAGTACATATTAACTGAGAAGATTTAAACATGTGCTAAACTCCTGTCCATTGTACTGTCTTCTCTTTTTCACAGAGGTCACGGTGATAGGATAGGATGGAAAGGCCCAGGAAAAACATTTGAAGCCGGTGTGAAGCAAACCTTGCCCCCCCCACCAATGAACTATTACTGCTAATTGAATGTAAACTGTTGAGGGTTTCCCTTCTTTAAAGAAGGCTACCTGATGAGTCCATGTTTATTCTATAACAAATCAAAAGTCACTGCGTCAGGGCTGGCAGGAAAGTGATATGAGAGAGGGGGCCTGTATGGTAACTTCCTGTTGAGCTTGACTGCCAGGTTAATTCTTACTGTACTTTTATACAATACTAAAGCATGTGAATTGTTGCTGCTTGCTCTCCCTCCCTTTAGGCATCCCCCCAAAGGCTCTTTTAAGAGCCAATTCACAAATGTTCTTTTACAGAACGTTGTGTGTTGTGTGTATGTATGTATGTATGTATGTATGTATGTATATAATGTTTGTTGCAATTATATTATTTCAATGCTGATGGTATCATGTGCTCTGCAGGAGTGTTGCTGTATCTTGCCTAACACCAGTAGGGTTGTTTACCTAACATTAGTAGGGTCGTTTACTTAACACTAGTGGGGTTTTTTGCCTATCGGTTGTGGGGTTTGTTTTGTCTTGTCCCTCACAGGCTATGCCAAGCTCTCTTCTGGTCCTCCCTGGCTCTGTTGTCCTGCTAAGTAACACGTGACACATATGACAGGGAGGTATGAACCAGTCAATAAAAATAAGTACATATTAACTGAGAAGATTTAAACATGTGCTAAACTCCTGTCCATTGTACTGTCTTCTCTTTTTCACAGAGGTCACGGTGATAGGATAGGATGGAAAGGCCCAGGAAAAACATTTGAAGCCGGTGTGAAGCAAACCTTGCCCCCCCACCAATGAACTAGTACTGGTAATTTAATGTAAACTGTTGAGGGTTTCCCTTCTTTAAAGAAGGCTACCTGATGAGTCCATGTTTATTCTATAACAAATCAAAAGTCACTGCGTCAGGGCTGGCAGGAAAGTGATATGAGACAGGGGGCCTGTATGGTAACTTCCTGTTGAGCTTGACTGCCAGGTTAACACTAACTGTACGTTTATACAATACTAAAGCATGTGAATTGTTGCTGCTTGCTCTCCCTCCCTTTAGGCATCCCCCCATTGCATACTATGGTGCTTGCAGCAGCAGTGTGTATTCATGAGTAATGACTGATAGGTTTAACACATTGCATAGTATGGTGCATGCAGCAGCAGTGTCACCTCAGTTTGGCAGTTGATATCAGTACACAGTTGACTACGCACACATCATGGCCGTTATGTGTGCTTGACACACATCATCACAATTTCTGCAGAAATTGTACGCTATCTAGTTATTATTATTATTATTATATCAATTTTGTCCCCGCCTACTCCTCCCACAGTTTTTGCACTAGATGGACAAAAAAGGTGTCAAAATGTGCGTCCCGAACTCTATTTAGTTGGCATTGTTTTGTAGAAGGTTTCGTTATGTAGTTTACGAAATATTAACGATAATGTCGCTAATTAATCCCCATTGAAATACATTGACGGAATCTTCAAAACTAGAGTGTGAGAGCCCATTCAGCAGAAAATGTAGAGAACATTTGTAAACTGCTACTGCTGCCTGAGTTTCAACCCTTTACACACAAATGGCATATCAAAACGTTCATCTATTTGTGCTGTCACTCAAAATGTTCAAATATAAGCTGTAACATATATATTTATTTCGTTATGTCCTTTTGTTTCCAACTTGCGCCTCCCCATAGACATCCATAGAAACGGTGATTTTCTCCACTCTAATTTGAAAGCGATTTTTGTGTTTTTTTGTTCGTTTGTAAATTGTGATAGCGCCTACATTTCGGGGTTACAGATACATGTTATACATCAAAATGTCCGCCTGGTTCTTAGGATTCTCATGATGTAATTGTTTAAACTGTGTGAGTAAAACTCTGGTTAGTAGAGCTAAAAGTATACGACCATGTCTGAATCTTTTGAAATGATAGACAGTGAAGCAGCATTTTCTGGTTGTTGATTGGCTAAATAGTAGGAACATTCTGGAAGGGGGGGGGGAGGAGGCAGCGCGCTCTGATATCGATGAGAACAGCTGGTCCTCCTGACAAAGGCATAGCTGCCAGGCAACAGCCACAGACACTGCAATCAACAGCCACAGACATATCCTGCAGCAAAGAAAGAATGAATGAATGGGTAAGTTCTTTCTCTGGGTCTCTGTTTACACGTTAGCATGTTAGCTAGCGTTAGCGCGCTAGCTATCGTTAGCATGTTAGCGTTAGTTAGCGTTAGCAGCGCTAGCTAGCGTTAGCTACTACTGTAAGTTTATGCATACATTCAGACAGCCTGCAGCAATGAATGGATGGGTAACTTCTTTCTCTGGGTCTCTGTTTACACGTTAGCATGTTAGCTAGCGTTAGCGCGCTAGCTATCGTTAGCATGTTTAGCGTTAGCGTTAGCGTTAGCTAGCGTTAGCTACTACTGTAAGTTTATGCATACATTCAGACAGCCTGCAGCAATGAATGGATGGGTAACTTCTTTCTCTGGGTCTCTGTTTACACGTTAGCATGTTAGCTAGCGTTGTTAGCATAGCGTTAGCTGATAGGTTTAGCTAGCGTTAGCAGTTTGAGTAATGCTGTTTCAAGCATTGCTACTATGGTGCATGCAGCAGTAGTGTGTATTCATGAGTAATGACTGATAGGTTTAACACATTGTATACTATGGTACATGCAGCAGCAGTGTGTATTCATGAGTAATGACTGATAGGTTTAACACATTGTATACTATGGTGCATGTAGCAGCAGTGTGTATTCATGAGTAATGACTGATATGTTTAACACATTTGTATACTATGTGGTTTAACACATTGTATACTATGGTGCTTGCAGCAGCAGTGTGTATTCATGAGTAATGACTGATAGGTTTAACACATTGTATACTATGGTGCATGCAGCAGCAGTGTGTATTCATGAGTAATGACTGATAGGTTTAACACATTGTATACTATGGTCCTTGCAGCAGCAGTGTGTATTCATGAGTAATGACTGATAGGTTTAACACATTGTAATGACTAGGTTTAACACATTGCATGGCGCAGCAGCAGCAGTGTCACCTCAGTTTGGCAGTTGATATCAGTACACAGTCGACTACGGGTGGCCGCAAGCACACATCATCACAATTTCAGCAGAAATTGTACGCTATCTAGTTATGTGTGCTTGACTATGGTCAAGGACACATATTGTAATCTCACATATATATTATTATTATTATTATTATTATATCAATTTTGTCCCCGCCTACTCCTCCCACAGTTTTTGCACTAGATGGACAAAAAAGGTGTCAAAATGTGCGTCCCGAACTCTATTTAGTTGGCATTGTTTTGTAGAAGGTTTCGTTATGTAGTTTACGAAATATTAACGATAATGTCGCTAATTAATCCCCATTGAAATACATTGACGGAATCTTCAAAACTAGAGTGTGAGAGCCCATTCAGCAGAAAATGTAGAGAACATTTGTAAACTGCTACTGCTGCCTGAGTTTCAACCCTTTACACACAAATGGCATATCAAAACGTTCATCTATTTGTGCTGTCACTCAAAATGTTCAAATATAAGCTGTAACATATATATTTATTTCGTTATGTCCTTTTGTTTCCAACTTGCGCCTCCCCATAGACATCCATAGAAACGGTGATTTTCTCCACTCTAATTTGAAAGCGATTTTTTGTGTTTTTTTGTTCGTTTGTAAATTGTGATAGCGCCTACATTTCTGGGGTTACAGATACATGTTATACATCAAAATGTCCGCCTGGTTCTTAGGATTCTCATGATGTAATTGTTTAAACTGTGTGAGTAAAACTCTGGTTAGTAGAGCTAAAAGTATACGACCATGTCTGAATCTTTTGAAATGATAGACAGTGAAGCAGCATTTTCTGGTTGTTGATTGGCTAAATAGTAGGAACATTCTGGAAGGGGTGGGGGAGGAGGCAGCGCGCTCTGATATCGATGAGAACAGGTGTTCCTCCTGACAAAGGCATAGCTGCCTGGTTACAGCCAAAGACACTGCAATCAACAGCCACAGACATATCCTGCAGCAAAGAAAGAATGAATGAATGGGTAAGTTCTTTCTCTGGGTCTCTGTTTACATGTTAGCATGTTAGCTAGCGTTAGCATGTTAGCTAGCGCGCTAGCTAACGTTAGCATGTTAGCTAGCGTTAGCGCGCTAGCTAGCGTTAGCTACTACTTTAAGTTTATGCATACATTCAGACAGCCTGCAGCAATGAATGTATAGGTAACGTTAGCATGTTATTTAGCAATGAATGTATAGGTAAGTTATTTCTCTGGGTCTCTGTTTACACGTTAGCATGTTAGCTGTTACGTTAGCATGTTAGCTAGCGTTAGCATGTTAGCGTTAGCAGTTTTATGCTGTTTCATATGCTAGCTAGGTGCATGTATAGCAGTAGCTACTACTGTAGTAATGAGTAATGACTGATAGGTTTAACACATTGTATACTATGGTGCATGACTGATAGCAGTATAGTGTGTATTCATTGAGTAATGACTGATAGGTTTAACACATTGTATACTATGGTGCATATTAGCAGCAGTGTGTATTCATGAGTAATGACTGATGACTGTATTCATGAGTATGACTGATAGGTTTAACACATTGTATACTATGGTGCTTGCAGCAGCAGTGTGTATTCATGAGTAATGACTGATAGGTTTAACACATTGCATACTATGGCGCAGCAGCAGCAGTGTCACCTCAGTTTGGCAGTTGACATCAGTAAACAGTCGACTACGGGTGGCCGCAAGCACACATCATCACAATTTCAGCAGAAATTGTACGCTATCTAGTTATTATTATTATTATTATATCAATTTTGTCCCCGCCTACTCCTCCCACAGTTTTTGCACTAGATGGACAAAAAAGGTGTCAAAATGTGCGTCCCGAACTCTATTTAGTTGGCATTGTTTTGTAGAAGGTTTCGTTATGTAGTTTACGAAATATTAACGATAATGTCGCTAATTAATCCCCATTGAAATACATTGACGGAATCTTCAAAACTAGAGTGTGAGAGCCCATTCAGCAGAAAATGTAGAGAACATTTGTAAACTGCTACTGCTGCCTGAGTTTCAACCCTTTACACACAAATGGCATATCAAAACGTTCATCTATTTGTGCTGTCACTCAAAATGTTCAAATATAAGCTGTAACATATATATTTATTTCGTTATGTCCTTTTGTTTCCAACTTGCGCCTCCCCATAGACATCCATAGAAACGGTGATTTTCTCCACTCTAATTTGAAAGCGATTTTTGGTGTTTTTTTGTTCGTTTGTAAATTGTGATAGCGCCTACATTTCTGGGTTTACAGATACATGTTATACATCAAAATGTCCGCCTGGTTCTTAGGATTCTCATGATGTAATTGTTTAAACTGTGTGAGTAAAACTCTGGTTAGTAGAGCTAAAAGTATACGACCATGTCTGAATCTTTTGAAATGATAGACAGTGAAGCAGCATTTTCTGGTTGTTGATTGGCTAAATAGTAGGAACATTCTGGAAGGGGCGGGGGGGAGGAGGCAGCGCGCTCTGATATCGATGAGGACAGGTGTTCCTCCTGACAAAGGCATGGCTGGCAGGCAACAGCCACAGCCACAGACACTGCAATCAACAGCCACAGACATATCCTGCAGCATGAATGAATGGGTAAGTTCTTTCTCTGGGTCTCTGTTTACACGTTAGCATGTTAGCTAGCGTTAGCGCGCTAGCTAGCGTTAGCTACTACTGTAAGGTAAGTGTATCCATACATTCAGACAGCCTGCACCAATGAATGAATGGGTAAGTTCTTTCTCTGGGTCTCTGTTTACACGTTAGCATGAATGTTAGCTACGTTAGCATGTTAGCTAGCGTTAGCATGTTAGCTAGCGTTAGCGTTAGCTAGCGTTAGCTACTACTGTAGTAATGAGTAATGACTGATAGGTTTAACACATTGTATACTATGGTGCTTGCAGCAGTAGTGTGTAGTCATGAGCAATGACTGATAGGTTTAACACATTGTATACTATGGTGCTTAGCAGCAGTGTGTATTCATGAGTAATGACTGATAGGTTTAACACATTGTATACTATGGTGCATGCAGCAGCAGTGTGTATTCATGAGTAATGACTGATAGGTTTAACACATTGTATACTATGGTGCATGTAGCAGCAGTGTGTATTCATGAGTAATGACTGATAGGTTTAACACATCACATACTATGGTGCTTGCAGCAGTAGTGTGTATTCATGAGTAATGACTGATAGGTTTAACACATTGCATACTATGGCGCAGCAGCAGCAGTGTCACCTCATTTTGGCAGTTGATATCAGTACACAGTCGACTACGGGTGGCCGCAAGCACACATCATCACAATTTCTGCAGAAATTGTACGCTATCTAGTTATGTGTGCTTGACTATGGTCAAGGACACATATTGTAATCTCACATATATATTATTATTATTATTATTATTATTATTATATCAAATTTTGACCACCCCTACTCCTCCCACAGTTTTTGCAGTAGATGGACAAAAAGGTGTCAAAATGTGCGTCCCGAACTCTATTTAGTTGGCATTGTTTTGTAGAAGGTTTCGTTATGTAGTTTACGAAATATTAACGATAATGTCGCTAATTAATCCCCATTGAAATACATTGACGGAATCTTCAAAACTAGAGTGTGAGAGCCCATTCAGCAGAAAATGTAGAGAACATTTGTAAACTGCTACTGCTGCCTGAGTTTCAACCCTTTACACACAAATGGCATATCAAAACGTTCATCTATTTGTGCTGTCACTCAAAATGTTCAAATATAAGCTGTAACATATATATTTATTTCGTTATGTCCTTTTGTTTCCAACTTGCGCCTCCCCATAGACATCCATAGAAACGGTGATTTTCTCCACTCTAATTTGAAAGCGATTTTTGGTGTTTTTTTGTTCGTTTGTAAATTGTGATAGCGCCTACATTTCTGGGGTTACAGATACATGTTATACATCAAAATGTCCGCCTGGTTCTTAGGATTCTCATGATGTAATTGTTTAAACTGTGTGAGTAAAACTCTGGTTAGTAGAGCTAAAAGTATACGACCATGTCTGAATCTTTTGAAATGATAGACAGTGAAGCAGCATTTTCTGTTTGTTGATTGGCTAAATAGTAGGAACATTCTGGAAGGGGCGGGGGGGAGGAGGCAGCGCGCTCTGATATCGATGAGAACAGCTGGTCCTCCTGACAAAGGCATGGCTGGCAGGCAACAGCCACAGACACTGCAATCAACAGCCACAGACATATCCTGCAGCAAAGAAAGAATGAATTAATGAATGAATGGGTAAGTTCTTTCTCTGGGTCTCTGTTTACACGTTAGCATGTTAGCTAGCGTTAGCGCGCTAGCTATCGTTAGCATGTTAGCTAGCGTTAGCGCGCTAGCTAGCGTTAGCTACTACTGTGAGTTTATGCATTCATTCAGACAGCCTGCAGCAATGAATGGATGGGTAACTTCTTTCTCTGGGTCTCTGTTTACACGTTAGCATGTTAGCTAGCGTTAGCGCGCGTTAGCTATCGTTAGCATGTTAGCTAGCGTTAGCGTTAGCATGTTAGCTAGCGTTTAGTTAGCTACTACTGTAAGTTTATGCATACATTCAGAGAGCCTGCAGCAATGAATGGATGGGTAACTTCTTTCTCTGGGTCTCTGTTTACACGTTAGCAAGTTTAGCGTTAGCGTTAGCGCGCATGTTAGCTAGCGTTAGCATGTTAGCTAGCGTTAGCCTACTGTAAGTTTATGCATACATTAGCTAGCGTTAGCTACTACTGTAGTAATGAGTAATGACTGATAGGTTTAACACATTGCATACTATCTTGCATGCAGCAGCAGTGTGTATTCATGAGTATTGACTGATAGGTTTAACACATTGTATACTATGGTGGTTTAACACATTGTATACTATGGTGCATGTAGCAGCAGTGTGTATTCATGAGTAATGACTGATAGGTTTTTATACATTGTATACTTGACAGGGAGGTATGAACCAGTCAATAAAAATAAGTACATATTAACTGAGAAGATTTAAACATGTGCTAAACTCCTGTCCATTGTACTGTCTTCTCTTTTTCACAGAGGTCACGGTGATAGGATAGGATGGAAAGGCCCAGGAAAAACATTTGAAGCCGGTGTGAAGCAAACCTTGCCCCCCACCAATGAACTAGTACTGGTAATTTAATGTAAACTGTTGAGGGTTTCCCTTCTTTAAAGAAGGCTACCTGATGAGTCCATGTTTATTCTATAACAAATCAAAAGTCACTGCGTCAGGGCTGGCAGGAAAGTGATATGAGACAGGGGGCCTGTATGGTAACTTCCTGTTGAGCTTGACTGCCAGGTTAATACTAAGTACGTTTATACAATACTAAAGAATGTGAATTGTTGCTGCTTGCTCTCCCTCCCTTTAGGCATCCCCCCAAAGGCTCTTTTAAGAGCCAATTCACAAATGTTCTTTTGTATACACATTGTATACTATGGTGCATGCAGCAGTAGTGTGTATTCATGAGTAATGACTGATAGGTTTAACACATTGTATACTATGGTGCATGCAGCAGCAGTGTGTATTCATGAGTATTGACTGATAGGTTTAACACATTGCATACTATGGTGCATGTTGCAGCAGTGTGTATTCATGAGTAATGACTGATATGTTTAACACATTGTATACTATGGTGCTTGCAGCAGTGTGTATTCATGAGTAATGACTGATAGGTTTAACACATTGCATACTATGGTGCATGTTGCAGCAGTGTGTATTCATGAGTAATGACTGATAGGTTTAACAAATTGTATACTATGGTGCTTGCAGCAGTGTGTAATCATGAGTAATGACTGATAGGTTTAACACATTGCATTCTATGGTGCAGCAGTGTCACCTCAGTTTGGCAGTTGATATCAGTACACAGTCGACTACGGGTGGCCGCAAGCACACATCACAATTTCTGCAGAAATTGTACGCTATCTAGTTTCAATTGATTGTGTACTATGTTTGGTAAAAGTATTTTTCTTAACAGGTTACAGTTTTAGACATATGACAGTGGTGGATCCATTTATTCCTGATTGGTTCTGAGTAATTATTAAGCTTGAGTGAACTAAAATTTAGAGTTGACACTCTTAAATTGTTTAACATGATTAAGGGTTTATAATGTTAAAAAGGGCAGATTGTTATGGAATTTTATGATCACTCAAGAAGTTTATTAACATGTAAGTCCTATAGATGTTGTTTAGGCCAAAAGGCACAGAGGAAAGGAATGTTTAGGATAAGCTTTCTGTAGGTCTGGAATTAAGTTTCATGATAGGGGACACATGTCTATTGACCTATTGACCTCAAGAAGGTCCTGGGGAGGAAATAGATGTCACTGAGTAACTTTGCTGTTAGGAATTGTAGGGGGCTTTGTCTGTTAAGAACAACAAAGATTGCTGACCTCCTCCTTAAGTTCATGAGGCAATGACCTGGTGGTTATCTGATGACCACATGTGGTCTCCACTCATACTGCTTGAGGCACAGGGGTCAGGTTTTGACATCCCCCCTTGTGCCAATCAAACTGTCCTGCCTACTTCTGAGGATACATCTGTTCTCCATCAATACTGTGTGTCAATGAGTGTGCGTAACTTCATTCCTTTAAATACCCCTGCAGAAGTTCTTCTCATCAGGTCAGTCTGATCCAGCACAGGTTATTGTCCTGTTGTCTGATGAAGACTTTCCTCAAACCTATTCTTTAAGCTTGCTATAGGGATTGATCTGATCAATGCAAAAGCTTAAACCTGTATTTGAGAAATGGTTTCTTACTTGCAATTAAACCTGTTGAAAGTGTCAAACTGTAACATACTCTCGTGCGTCTTACTTCAAGTTCAAATTCAGCGATTAAAGTCTAAAATTTCCACGACAGTGGTCATCAATGTTCTATTACATTATGCAGCTACTACACATCTGCTAGTGTGGTCATCAATGTTCTATTACATTATGCAGCTACTACACATCTGTTAGTATGGTCATTAATGTTCTATTACATTATGCAGCTACTACACATCTGCTAGTGTGGTCATCAATGTTCTATTACATTATGCAGCTACTACACATCTGTTAGTATGGTCATTAATGTTCTATTACATTATGCAGCTACTACACATCTGCTAGTGTGGTCATTAATGTTCTATTACATTATGCAGCTACTACACATCTGCTAGTATGGTCATTAATGTTCTATTACATTATGCAGCTACTACACATCTGTTAGTGTGGTCATCAATGTTCTATTACATTATGCAGCTACTACACATCTGTTAGTGTGGTCATCAATAGTCTATTTCATTATGCAGCAACTACATGGATTGTTAGTCACATACTTGTATTAATGACAACCTCTTGTTTTGTGGTATTGATTGATTCAAGATGAAAAATCATGCCAGGTTCTAGAGGCTTATTGTGCAGACATTCATTGACCCCAGGACAGAAGTGGACCTGCTGGTTTTCCAAGCCACCGTACCAACTTTCACTTCTTTCAACTTGCTTCTTCAGAGAGCAGTCGTCAATATTTTTGTTACATGATGAGGTGGGATTGGATTTTGCTGTTTTTTCCATTCTGTGTCCTCTAAAGCACGTTTAACCTACTATTTTTGTAAATATCTGTTATAGATAGCTAGATAGATAGAAGCTATGTTCCAAGTTTATGGTACCAGCAGCTTTGAAATTGCTGTTAAAGAGAAGGCAAACCATTTACCAGGTTAGTGTTTGACTATTATTATGATTCGTATTTATTTTTTACTATTGTACTGCTATATGATGTATTTTTTTTGCTATATGATGCATATTTCTTAGAAAGGTCTTACATTTCTATTTTTCAATTTTATTTTTTATTATTGTATTGCAATGTTGGGGAGATCTAAGCATTTAGTTGCATAACTTGTTATTGTAATGACAAATAAACACCCTTGAACCTTGATCGAACACTGTGATATATAATATTTATCCTTGTACCCAGCCTTTTGCCACTTCATGAGTATAAACCTTGTAAGGTTTGTGGTAGTCCATCCATTAACCGTGAGCTTCTGGTTGGATTTCCTGCCCTATGTGTCTAGCTGATATTGCAGCATGTTAAACCATTTCTGTTAACCTGATATGCTGTATCTGTTACAGGAAGAAAGTTGAACATTGGGTTTCCAACCAGGGCTAAACTAAACAGATTACTGAACGAGGGTGACATCACACCACAGCAGGTGGATTCATTCCATGAACCTGCGTTGTGTTTCCTGACATCTGCTGTGGACTTAAGAAGCTGCCACTGGAACAGCCACTGATCAAACATGGAACATTAGTAGATGTACGGCAGAGGGCTGAAAGTGACATCCAAGATGTCCCGTACTTTTTTGAAAGGTTCGTTTTTTTCTCTAATTATTGTCTATCATCTTAGCTGAAATACCCTGCGTTTTATGATGAGTTCTGTTCACTCCTAAACTGCACATGAGCTGTTCTTATGTGGTTTCTCCTTAAAGATGCGTATGAACTGCTGCTGGTTGATGACAATATACCTAAAACTTAACAACATGTAACTCTACTTTCATAAATAGGTTTCCCATCTCCTCCCATACCATGGGCCAGAGGAGCATGACCTTCTGGATGAGGAGTTCCTAAATTATCAGACCATGCCAATGATATCCCTGCAGGACGAAGCTAAAATGGAAAGCTTCTGGGCTCAAATGGCAACCCGGAAACATAAAGTAAACATTATTTGTTTTAGTCTTTCCTTTTGGCAGTTGTGGCTTTGCTACATCTGTTGCTTAAAAAATGTGGCATGCATATATGTGTCATGCATGTTGCAAATTATGAGCAGGATTTCAAACATTTTGGCCAAGAGTTGGTTAAAGACCTTAAAGATCTGCAGGTGAATGGAAGACTTTGGCCTGATGGCCAGAACTGCAAAGGGACTTTACAATCTAAGGTCACACAATATAGGAGGGCTTGTTGAATATCTAAGGTCACACAATATAGAAGGGCTTGTTGAATATCTGAGGTCACACAATATAGGAGGGCTTGTTGAATATCTGAGGTCACACAATGTAGGAGGACTTGTTGAATATCTGAGGTCACACAATATATGAGGTTGAATATCTGAGGTCACACAATATAGGAGGGCTTGTTGAATATCTGAGGTCACACAATATAAGAGAGCTTGTTGAATATCTGAGGTCACACAATATAGGAGGGCTTGTTGAATATCTGAGGTCACACAATATAGGAGGGCTTGTTGAATATCTGAGGTCACACAATATAGGAGGACTTGTTGAATATCTGAGGTCACACAATATAGGAGGACTTGTTGAATATCTGAAGTCACACAATATAGGAGGGCTTGTTGAATATCTGAGGTCAGACAATATAGAAGGGTTTATTGAATATCTGAGGTCACACAATATAGGAGGGCTTGTTGAATATCTGAGGTCACACAATATAGGAGGGCTTGTTGAATATCTGAGGTCACACAATATAGGAGGGCTTGTTAATAATATCTGAGGTCACACAATATAGGAGGACTTGTTGAATATCTGAGGTCACACAATATAGGAGGGCTTGTTGAATATCTGAGGTCACACAATATAGGAGGGCTTGTTGAATATCTGAGGTCACACAATATAGGAGGGCTTGTTGAATATCTGAGGTCACACAATATAGGAGGACTTGTTGAATATCTGAGGTCACACAATATAGGAGGACTTGTTGAATATCTGAAGTCACACAATATAGGAGGGCTTGTTGAATATCTGAGGTCAGACAATATAGAAGGGTTTATTGAATATCTGAGGTCACACAATATAGGAGGGCTTGTTGAATATCTGAGGTCACACAATATAGGAGGGCTTGTTGAATATCTGAGGTCACACAATATAGGAGGGCTTGTTAATAATATCTGAGGTCACACAATATAGGAGGACTTGTTGAATATCTGAGGTCACACAATATAGGCGGGCTTGTTGAATATCTGAGGTCACACAATATAGGAGGGCTTGTTGAATATCTGAGGTCACACAATATAGGAGGGCTTGTTGAATATCTGAGGTCACACAATATAGGAGGGCTTGTTGAATATCTGAGGTCACACAATATAGGAGGGCTTGTTGAATATCTGAGGTCACACAATATATGAGGGCTTGTTGAATATCTGAGGTCACACAATATAGGAGGGCTTGTTGAATATCTGAGGTCACACAATATAGGAGGGCTTGTTGAATATCTGAGGTCACACAATATAGGAGGGCTTGTTGAATATCTGAGGTCACACAATATATGAGGGCTTGTTGAATATCTGAGGTCACACAATATATGAGGGCTTGTTGAATATCTGAGGTCACACAATATAGGAGGGCTTGTTGAATATCTGAGGTCACACAATATAGGAGGGCTTGTTGAATATCTGAGGTCACACAATATAGGAGGACTTGTTGAATATCTGAAGTCACACAATATAGGAGGGCTTGTTGAATATCTGAGGTCACACAATATAGGAGGGCTTGTTGAATATCTGAGGTCACACAATATAGGAGGGCTTGTTGAATATCTGAGGTCACACAATATAGGAGGGCTTGTTGAATATCTGAGGTCACACAATATAGGAGGGCTTGTTGAATATCTGAGGTCACACAATATAGGAGGGCTTGTTGAATATCTGAGGTCACACAATATATGAGGGCTTGTTGAATATCTGAGGTCACACAATATATGAGGGCTTGTTGAATATCTGAGGTCACACAATATAGGAGGGCTTGTTGAATATCTGAGGTCACACAATATAGGAGGGCTTGTTGAATATCTGAGGTCACACAATATAGGAGGACTTGTTGAATATCTGAGGTCACACAATATAGGAGGACTTGTTGAATATCTGAAGTCACACAATATAGGAGGGCTTGTTGAATATCTGAGGTCAGACAATATAGAAGGGTTTATTGAATATCTGAGGTCACACAATATAGGAGGGCTTGTTGAATATCTGAGGTCACACAATATAGGAGGGCTTGTTGAATATCTGAGGTCACACAATATAGGAGGGCTTGTTAATAATATCTGAGGTCACACAATATAGGAGGACTTGTTGAATATCTGAGGTCACACAATATAGGCGGGCTTGTTGAATATCTGAGGTCACACAATATAGGAGGGCTTGTTGAATATCTGAGGTCACACAATATAGGAGGGCTTGTTGAATATCTGAGGTCACACAATATAGGAGGGCTTGTTGAATATCTGAGGTCACACAATATAGGAGGGCTTGTTGAATATCTGAGGTCACACAATATATGAGGGCTTGTTGAATATCTGAGGTCACACAATATAGGAGGGCTTGTTGAATATCTGAGGTCACACAATATAGGAGGGCTTGTTGAATATCTGAGGTCACACAATATAGGAGGGCTTGTTGAATATCTGAGGTCACACAATATATGAGGGCTTGTTGAATATCTGAGGTCACACAATATATGAGGGCTTGTTGAATATCTGAGGTCACACAATATAGGAGGGCTTGTTGAATATCTGAGGTCACACAATATAGGAGGGCTTGTTGAATATCTGAGGTCACACAATATAGGAGGACTTGTTGAATATCTGAAGTCACACAATATAGGAGGGCTTGTTGAATATCTGAGGTCACACAATATAGGAGGGCTTGTTGAATATCTGAGGTCACACAATATAGGAGGGCTTGTTGAATATCTGAGGTCACACAATATAGGAGGGCTTGTTGAATATCTGAGGTCACACAATATAGGAGGGCTTGTTGAATATCTGAGGTCACACAATATAGGAGGGCTTGTTGAATATCTGAGGTCACACAATATATGAGGGCTTGTTGAATATCTGAGGTCACACAATATATGAGGGCTTGTTGAATATCTGAGGTCACACAATATAGGAGGGCTTGTTGAATATCTGAGGTCACACAATATAGGAGGGCTTGTTGAATATCTGAGGTCACACAATATAGGAGGGCTTGTTGAATATCTGAGGTCACACAATATATGAGGGCTTGTTGAATATCTGAGGTCACACAATATATGAGGGGTTGTTGAATATCTGAGGTCACACAATATAGGAGGGCTTGTTGAATATCTGAGGTCACACAATATAGGAGGGCTTGTTGAATATCTGAGGTCACACAATATAGGAGGGCTTGTTGAATATCTGAAGTCACACAATATAGGAGGGCTTGTTGAATATCTGAGGTCACACAATATAGGAGGGCTTGTTGAATATCTGAGGTCACACAATATAGGAGGGCTTGTTGAATATCTGAGGTCACACAATATAGGAGGGCTTGTTGAATATCTGAGGTCACACAATATAGGAGGGCTTGTTGAATATCTGAGGTCACACAATATAGGAGGGCTTGTTGAATATCTGAGGTCACACAATATAGGAGGGCTTGTTGAATATCTGAGGTCACACAATATAGGAGGGCTTGTTGAATATCTCAGCAGGTGTCATCACTTTTGCAGATATTGTTAAATTGATGGAAACACATTTCAGTCTGACCCGTTATCTAAGGGTGTTACTGGGTCAATACAATTATACAAACATATAAGGATTTAATAAGGATTTAGATGCCAGTACCAACGTAGGTGTCAACTTTGATTCTCTGTTTTAATCAATCTCACATTTGTTCATGTTTGTCAGCCTGGGTTACCACCTTGTCTTGGCCATGATTTTATGGAGGGTGTTGTCTCTTTTGATCTAGCAATATACATTCATCATCTGGTATCAGAGAAACTATTTACTTATCTTGATCTAAATTGCTGCATCAACCAGTTCAGATATCAGGGGAACGATGCAAAAGACCAACCATGTGAGGTTAACCCAGGGGGGAGGAGCTTAGTGGACATGCTGTTCAGAACTGGTGTTTATTAACCCAGGGGGGAGGAGCTTAGTGGACATGCTGTTCAGAACTGGTGTTTATTAACCCAGGGGGGAGGAGCTTAGTGGACATGGTGTTCAGAACTGGTGTTTATTAACCCAGGGGGGAGGAGCTTAGTGGACATGCTGTTCAGAACTGGTGTTTATTAACCCAGGGGGGAGGAGCTTAGTGGACATGGTGTTCAGAACTGGTGTTTATTAACCCAGGGGGGAGGAGCTTAGTGGACATGCTGTTCAGAACTGGTGTTTATTAACCCAGGGGGGAGGAGCTTAGTGGACATGGTGTTCAGAACTGGTGTTTATTAACCCAGGGGGGAGGAGCTTAGTGGACATGCTGTTCAGAACTGATGTTTATTAACCCAGGGGGAGGAGCTTAGTGGACATGGTGTTCAGAACTGGTGTTTATTAACCCAGGGGGGAGGAGCTTAGTGGACATGCTGTTCAGAACTGGTGTTTATTAACCCAGGGGGGAGGAGCTTAGTGGACATGCTGTTCAGAACTGGTGTTTATTAACCCGGGGGGGAGGAGCTTAATGGACATTCTGTTCAGAACTGGTGTTTATTAACCCAGCGGGGAGGGGCTTAGTGGACATGCTGTTCAGGACTGGTGTTTATTAACCCAGGGGGAGCTTAGTGGACATGCTGTTCAGAACTGGTGTTTCCTTCAACTGTTCCCACTGTTAATTAACCAATTAAAACCCGGAGAATGAGGTATGGCAGCTGGTGTTGAGTGGATTTGTGCACCAGTTATTTCCTCACTTAGAAAAGCAAACACATTTCAAACAATCTGCTCGAAAATAGAGGACACACCTGGTCCCTGAGGGTCAGTAACATATAGAGGACACACCTGGTCCCTGAGGGTCAGTAACATATAGAGGACACACCTGGTCCCTGAGGGTCAGTAACATATAGAGGACACACCTGGTCCCTGAGGGTCAGTAACATATAGAGGACACACCTGGTCCCTGAGGGTCAGTAACATATAGAGGACACACCTGGTCCCTGAGGGTCAGTAACATATACAGGACACACCAGGTCCCTGAGGGACAGTAACATATAGAGGACACACTTGGTCCCTGAGGGTCAGTAACATATAGAGGACACACCTGGTCCCTTAGGGTCAGTAACATATAGAGGACACACCTGGTCCCTGAGGGTCAGTAACATATAGAGGACACACCTGGTCCCTGAGGGTCAGTAACATATAGAGGACACACCTGGTCCCTGAGGGTCAGTAACATATAGAGGACACACCTGGTCCCTGAGGGTCAGTAACATATAGAGGACAAAAGAAAAGAGATGAAAAGAGATGTCAGGAGAGAATGAGAGAGGAGGAGAGGAGAGAGGGATGAAGGAAGAGTGGAGGTGAGGAGGATATGGGAAAAGGAGGAAAGTAGAAGAGAGATGTGGAAGAAGAGAGGAGAGGGAAAGAGAAGATGAAGAGAATGGAGAAAAAGAGGGAGAGTAAGCGTGAGTTGAATAAAGGAGTGGACGGTGAGAGGAGCAATAGTTTTGGCCAACTATTTACAGCACTTTAACACTCACACACTGTTTACATCACAATGATGAATAATCTGTTATAAAATACCTTTATTATTATTATTCATTGTGTTAAATCTTGGACATTGTAATACAATTACAGAAGCAGGAATGTTTAGTCAACAATTAAATACATAAACATTCTACTGACATCAATGTTTACAAACACCAATAATAAACAATAACAACCAGATGAATTATTTGTAAATCAGAAGGTTTTACAGACCAGTGTGGTGATTCATTCATTAGTGTATGTGTGTTTTCATGTTTTGCCTCTTGGGGAAATAATATCAGACTGGCCTCAGTATGGAGCGGCATGTTGTTGATGGACTTTTGCTTAGCTACAGCTCTAGGAAGAGGGGAGGGGCATGTTGTTGACGGACTGTTGCTTAGCTACAGCTCTAAGAAGGGGGAGGGGCATGTTGTTGATGGACTGTTGCTTAGCTACACCTCTAGGAAGGAGGGAGGGGCACGTTGTTGATGGACTGTTGCTTAGCTACAGCTCTACGTAGGGGGGGCTGTTCTGCTGCAGCCACGCCCTGGGGGATACAGGGACAGAGGCAGTTTCTACATTCAAAACAGAAAAAGGGAAGGGGGAATCCAACTGCCAACTGACAAAAGTTTACAGTTAAGTAGGACTTAGAATAGCTTAGCTTATGCTAGAGATTTAAAACTGTAACTATAAAATGTCACTCAAATAAAATGTAAACTTACCTTTCCAAGGGGAAATTTGCTGGGGACTTTATTCTGATCCTGAATGTTTATCTCATCTTAAACTGACCAAAAATCAACTAAAAGGTGAGAAAATTTTAAGAGCTCAGCTCTACTGCTTTTGTCTCTTTCTATCCATCTGACACCGAGACATTGAGGAGTACATATTAACATAAAACCCTGGATAGAGGAGGTCAGTGAATGTGGTGTTGAATGAGTACAGGTGGGTCAGTGTGTCAGAGGAAACCCTGTAGAAGGACAGAGTGCCGGCTGGCCAGTCCAGATACACTCCTACTCTGTGGAAGCCTGAGGGGGTGACAGATGTGTCAGTTCGGTTCTTATTGTGACAGACAGAGGAACTGTCCTCATAACACTCCAGACACCAGGACTTGTCATTGTATCCAAGCAGACCATCATCACCTCCTCTCCTGTTGATTCCTTTATATGTCACTCCTATCCTACCCCCTCTCCCACTCCACTCCACCTCCCAGTAACAGCGTCCAGACAGACCCTCTCTACATAACACCTGTGGACAAGAGTCAAATCTCTCTGGGTGATCAGGATACGGCTGCTCCTCACTCCTATATGTCACCTTTCTGTTCTCCTCAGACAGAGAGAAGTTTCTGTGTGCTGTGTTTGGGTCCAGTGTGAGATCACACACATCTGATGGATGAGACACAATATTAGACATCATCATTCATATTATACACACACACACATCTGATGGATGAGACACAATATTACACATCATCATTCATATTATATACACACACATCTGATGGATGAGACACAATATTACACATCATCATTCATATTATACACACACACACATCTGATGGATGAGACACAATATTACACATCATCATTTATATTACACACACACATCTGATGAATGAGACACAATATTACACATCATCATTGATATTATACACACACATCTGATGGATGAGACACAATATTACACATCATCATTCATATTATACACACACACATCTGATCGATGAGACACAATATTACACATCATCATTCATATTATACACAAACACATCTGATGGATGAGACACAATATTACACATCATCATTCACATTATCTCATCTCATCTTTAACCGCTTATCCGGGGTCGGGTCGCGGGGGTAGCAGCTCTAGCAGGGGACCCCAAACTTCCCTTTCCCGGGCAACATTAGCCAGCTCTGACTGCGGAATCCCGAGGCGTTCCCAGGCCAGTGTGGAGATATAATCTCTCCACCTAGTCCTGGGTCTTCCCCGAGGTCTCCTCCCAGCTGGACGTGCCTGGAACACCTCTCTAGGGAGGCGCCCAGGTGGCATTCGTACAAGATGCCCGAACCACCTCAACTGGCTCCTTTCTATGCAAAGGAGCAGCGGCTCTACTCCGAGTTCCACTCGGATGACTGAGCTTCTTACCCTATCCCTAAGGGAGAGGCCAGCCACCTTTCTGAGAAAACCCATTTCGGCCGCTTGTACCCGCGATCTCGTTCTTTCGGTCATGACCCAGCTTTCATGACCATAGGTGAGGGTAGGAACAAAGATTGACTGGTAGATCGAGAGCTTTGCCTTTCGGCTCAGCTCTCTTTTCGTCACAACGGTGCGGTGAAGCGAATGCAACACCGCCCCCACTGGTCCGATCCTCCGACCAATCTCCCGCTCCATTGTTCCCTCACTCGCGAACAAGACCCCGAGGTACTTGAACTCCTTCACTTGGAGTAAGGTCTCATTCCCTACCCGGAGTAGGCACTCCACCGGTTTCCTGCTGAGAGTCATGGCCTCAGATTTAGAGGTGCTAACCCTCATCCCAGCCGCTTCACACTCGGCTGTGAACCGATCCAGTGAGTGCTGAAGGTCACCGACCGATGAGGCCCTCAGGACCACATCATCTGCAAAAAGCAGTGATGTGACCATCATCCCACCGAACGGGAACCCCTCCCCCCCATGACTACGCCTTGATATCCTGTCCATGAAACAGGATTGGTGACAAAGCGCAGCCCTGGCGGAGGCCAACCCCCACCGGGAACGAATCCGACTTACTGCCGAGGACACGGACACAGCTCATGCTTTGAGCGTACAGAGATTGGATGGCCCTGAGAAGAGACCCCCCTCACCCCATACTCCCGCAGCACCTCCCACAAAAGATCCCGGGGTACTCGGTCATACGCCTTCTCCAGATCCACAAAACACATGTAGACTGGATGGGCATACTCCCAGGCCCCCTCCAGGATCCTTGCGAGAGTAAAGAGCTGGTCCGTGGTTCCCCGGCCAGGACGAAAACCGCATTGTTCCTCTTCAATCTGAGGTTCGACTATTGGCCGAACCCTCCTTTCCAGCACTTTGGAGTACACTTTACCTGGGAGGCTGAGGAGTGTGATACCTCTGTAATTGGCACACACTCTCTGGTCCCCCTTTTTGAAGAGGAGAACCACCACCCCGGTCTGCCACTCCTCTGGCACTGTCCCAGACTTCCATGCAATGTTGAAGAGGCGTGTCAACCAAGACAGCCCTTCCCCACCCAAAGCTTTTAGCATTTCTGGACGAATCTCATCAGTCCCTGGGGCTTTGCCACTGTGGAGTTGTTTGACTACCTCAGCGACTTCCCCCAGGGAAACTGACGATGACCCTCCATCAGCCTCCAGCTCTGCCTCTATACTAGAGGGCGTGTAGGTCGGATTCAGGAGCTCCTCAAAATGCTCTTTCCAGCGCCCGATAACATCATCAGTTGAGGTCAACAGTGTCCCATCCTTACTGTACACAGCTTGGATGGTTCCCCGTTTTCCCCTTCTGAGGTGCCGAACGGTTTTCCAGAAGCATTTTGGTGCCGACCGAAAGTCCTTCTCCATAGCTTCTCCAAACTTCTCCCACACCCGCTGCTTTGCCTCTGACACGGTAGCGGCTGCAGCCCTTCGGGAGCCCTCCGGAGTCCCCAGGGATAGCATATCCCTGAAGGCCTCCTTCTTCAGTCGGACAGCTTCCCTGACCACCGTGGTCCACCACGGTGTTCTAGGGTTACCACCCCTTGAGGCACCTAGGACCTTGAGACCACAGCTCACCGCCGCAGCTTCAGCAATAGAAGCTTTGAACATTGCCCACTCAGGTTCAATGCCCCCAACCTCCACAGGGATGCCTGAAAAGCTCCGCCGGAGGTGTGAGTTGAAGATCTTTCGGACAGGGGCCTCCTCCAGACGTTCCCAGTTCACCCGCACTACCCGTTTGGTCTGTCCAAAGTCTTTCCCCACCCTCTGATCCAACTCACTACCAGATGGTGATCAGTTGACAGCTCTGCCCCCCTCTTCACCGGAGTGTCCAAAACATGCGGCCTTAGATCCGCCGATACGATCACAAAATCGATCATTGACCTTCGGCCTAGGGTGCTCTGGTACCATGTACACTTATGCGCCTCCTTATGTTCGAACATGGTGTTTGTTATAGACAGTCCATGACTAGCACAGAAGTCCAATAACAAACGACCGCTCGGGTTTAGATCAGGGAGGACGTTCCTCCCAATCACGCCTCTCCAGGTGTCTCCATCGATGCCCACATGTGCGTTGAAGTCTCCCAGCAGAATGATGGAGTCCTCTACTGGAGCCCTATGTAGGACTCCCTTCAGGGTCTCCAAGAAGGCTGAATACTCTGAACTGCTGTTTGGTGCATATGCACAAACAACAGTGAGAGTTTTTCCCCCCACCACCCTTAGGCGTAGGGAGGCAACTCTCTCATCCACCGGGGTAAACTCCAACACCGCAGTGCTCAGACGTGGGCTCGTGAGTATCCCCACACCAGCCCGCCGCCTCTCACCCTGGGCAACTACAGAGAAGAACAAAGTCCAACCCCTATCCAGGAGTAAGGTTCTAGAGCCACGGTTGTGCGTAGAGGTAAGTCCCACCAGATCCAACTGGTATCGCTCTACCTCACGCACAAGTTCTGGCTCCTTCCCCCACAGCGAGGTGACGTTCCACGCCCCCAAAGCAAGCTTCTGTCGCCCGGGTCTGATCCGTCGAGACCCCACACCTTCACTGCCACACATATGACAGCGCACCCGACCCCTGCGGTTGTTCCTGTGAGTGGTGGGCCCACAGGATGAAGAAGAGAGAGATGCCACGTATCTCGTTCGGGCTGTGCCCGGCCGGGCTCCGTGGCAAACCCGGCCACCAGACGCTCACTTTCGAGCCCGCCGTCTGGGCCTGGCTCCAGACGGGGGCCCTGGGCTTCCTCCAGGCAGGGTCTCGATCCTCTTTCCTCGATTTTTCATGGGGTCTTGGTGAACCATTCTTAGTCTGGCCCCTCGCCTGCGACCACTTTGCCTTGGGAAACCCTACCAGGAGCATGAAGCTCCAGACAACCCAGCCCTCAGGTTCATAGGGGCACACAAACCTCTCCACCACGTTAAGGTGATGATTCCCGGAGAGGTCAATATATTATACTAAAACACGTATAGGATCAATACTAAATACACACATGGAAGTCAATCTATTATACTAAAACACCTATAGGATCAATACTTAATACACACATGGAAGTCAATCTATTATACTAAAACACCTATAGGATCAATACTAAATGTAGTGGCCTTTTCCTACTTTCAATAGGCCAACTCTTGAGAAGCATAAAGGCCACTAAATAAGTTGACGAACAGGCTTCATGAGTAGATACGGACGATAAGTTTATAAACACCTTCATGAAACGGACAATAAGTGGAAAACAACTTCACTACGAAATGCCTGGGTACTAAGGACCGGATTCATGAATGTGGAAATAACTATGGAACTCATGGATGGATGTTGAGTTGTGAACGACACTGGATGTGAAGGAAGAATCAGGAAAAAGCTGTTACATTGTTTTGGTTGCATGCAAACAGTGGTGGAAAGTATCGGTCGGACTCGTGGAATTGTGATTATGTGGATTTAATTGAAACGGACTTGCCCCTGCAAACATGCCCCTGCGGGGCCCATGCTGGCTTTTTGCGGGCACAGTGGGCTAGGGCCAGCCCACACCAAACCTAAACAGGCCCAGTGCGGGCTTGCTTTTTGCGGGCTCACTGCGGGCTATCTGTGGGCAGCCCACACTAGCGGGCTGCCCACATTAAGCCCATGATGGCCCATTGTGGGCCAGCCCGTTCGGGCCCAGCGCAGATTTTGTACCTTTGGGCCCATGCAGGTTTTGTTTAGGTAGCCCACCAATTTCATTATGTATTGGCTGTATTTAAAATTAAATGTGAAATTAAATAAGACCTACAATTTATAACTCCGCTCAGAAGGAATAAAAAGAAAAAATCCATTATTTGCATTGGATTGTGTCTACTAGACAATACATGATCCCTTTAAAAACTCTTTCAAAAACTATTTCAACAAATCTATTATTTTTACTGGATATGATGATTGTAATGTAATCCAAAATTAACAGTGTACCATGCAATTGGTGGTAAAAAATATGGCTGCCTCGTAATAAAAAAACAACCAACCTAGTTCATTTTGAATTCTGCATATGAGGAATAAAACAATAGGCTTTGAATTTTTTTGAGAAGGGCAAAATGTTATTGATTTTTATTGATGGTACAGAGATATTAAGTAGTTATAACTAGTTATTATGATATCCATCACTCTGGCAGAGTTAGATGAGTTTAAATAAAATGTTAAACTTATTTCCCAGACAAAAAGCCAACATTGAATAAATTAGATAGATTTATAGATCAGATAGATTTTTCATCTGAATCATCATCATGGTTGATGTTGAAATTTAAATGTAAATGTTACGTGCCCAGCTGGTATGTGTATTTTCCCCATGTTGTTGTGTCTCCCTGTTTGTTCTTAATTCTTCCCAGGTGTGGTGAGTTGCTGTTGATGGAGTGGGCGTGGCAGTAAAGAGGATCCAACCAATCCAGAGTTGTTCATCACCCTATTTAAGTTGTTGTTTGTTTGGAGACAGAAGATGAGATGAGAGAGGAAGGAGGACTTTTGTTATGTGTGACATCGAGGTCCGTTGTTGTATTTGGTGTAATGTTTGTGAGCCTGCTGTGTTTGTGTAACCCGTATCCTGTGGAGTGGGGCTAGGTAAGATACCCTAGGGTTTACACACACCCGTAGGTAACCCACTGTTATACACACTAGATTAGAAGCCAGTGGCTGTTGCCCAGTGTTTTGTAGCAGTGAGGTAAGTTGTGGTTAGGGCTGGCCAATAGTGGCCAGACTAAAGTGGTAGGGAAGCTTAGGGTCTTTATGTTTGATTTCTTTGATTTGACAGACCGCTGGCATTGCCCTACTCCTACATTCCCATTGTTCTCTTCTCCTCCCCTTCTGTATGTATTGTTGCATTGTCAGTATCATTATTATTTTGAACTGTACTTAAAATAAACCATACCTGTTAAGGGTAACGGCAGTTTCAGTTGTGGCCTCCCTGATTGGTTGCTTCACACACCGTCACACCCACCTCACCACCCAACGGGCGGGCTTGGGCAGTTGCGTTCTCCAGCCACTTCAGGCTGGGCCGTAACAGTAAAATACATGTTGAATCATCACTAACATATCGATGAAACCCGACGTTATTAATGTTGAAGGCAACAACATTGGAACAACATTGATCTATAATTGACCGGGAAATATGATTGAAAGTCCATCGATTTTTGGTTGACCGGGAGATCATCAGGTGGTAGACCAACGTACTGCACCCGACAGGAAATTATTCAAGTAAAACTAAATATGTTATTCATGTTATAAATAAACTGTGCGGGAACAGTAAGTATTATTATGTATTTTCACATAATATTCAAAGGTTTCATAGTCATTGCACATGAACTTAGAAGTACCAAGTACATTTAAATAGTGTTGGGTGTTTTGAATCCGCGCATGCGCCCTGTGACGCGCATACAGTACGCATGCGCTTCGTTTTCCGCCAAAACACGAACAGTTAGACTCTGCTGTGTCCCTTTGGTAAGTGCACAAGTTATGAGCTCCACCATCGTTTTTATTAAAAAAAACTTTAAAACTAGTGGATTTTTTTGTTTATGAAACATATTAGCTTCCGAGCGGTCGAGCAAGTTCTTTTAAAGTAAAGTTGATGGTGGTTTTCTTTATTTATGTAACGTGGCCAGTTCAACATGTATCAGCTAGCTAACCTCTTTTTATTTTTCACTTGCTGACTGTATGATTAACTCTTCACTAGATGATGTGAATACATTGCGGGTTTGCCAAAATGAGTTTTCTTTGCTGTTTCTTACTGTGGCTTTATAGTTTTATTCTATATATGAAAATACTTTTGTGTCATTTTTCACCTAAAATAACCACCACTTGTTGAAATGTCGCATTTACCATCCTTTTTAGTGGTTATAGAGCAACTTGAATCTAGACCAGCTATGCGCCACTGCATTTTTGACACGGTAAAAATGCCGGATATTCTTACTTTAAGATTAAACATGTAGAAATGGTTCCGATTCTGTTTGAAAGATGTTTAATTTTTAGATTAGAGTGTTATTTCTTAATATTTTGACAGCATATTATTGAAAATACATTGGTTTGACAGTGGTACAGTTAATTTTGGTTACATGATTCTGTAGTTGTAATGTATAATTTTGTTTTTGTGTTTTTGTCCTGAAGCCCAAAGCAACATTGCATTTGACAAAGTGCCCTCAAGCAGCAACTACAGCAAGCTATGTCACAAGCAAAGCCATCTGGCTATTCAGGTAAAAAAACATGTGTATTGCTCTGCACTTCATAGGTTGTAAGAGGTTTACCATCATAACAGAATATACATACTATTCCAAATAAAAATGAAGCAGAATATATATTTTGAATTGTGATGTTATGTGTTCTGCCACAAATGTTGAAAGGACACTGATAATACTTGATAATTATAATGCTTCTCCCTTATCCCTGGCATCAAAGTAACTTTGAGTATGATGCATTAATAGATTTTAAATGTTTAGGATCGATGGGAATTGAAATATTGATATTTTTTAAACTAGTCTATCAATACAAAATTACGCTGTGCTATGCAGCTGAACATGGATTCAACATATATTTTACAGGATATCAGCAGAGAGGAAGCTCAAGAGGACCAAGCTGATGCTTGGAAGTTGATGTAAGATTTTTTATTCAAATATTTAAAATGCAAAATGAGGGATTACATTATCAACATTTACCTTGCATGATTTACTACCTCTGACCAATGAACAGTATTTATCCTAAATCCATGCTATTGTGTGTTAACTATATTACAGCCATGTGCCACTGCTGTGGACGTCAATACTGCAGAACTCCCCAGAACCCCCTGCTTGATCATTCAAGGTAATCTTACTTTGATCTAGTATCGACATTTCTAATTTTTTTCATTCTAGAAATCTACATGACCACAATGCATAATAATTATAATAAGAATTACATTTATAGCCCTTTGTATCTTAAGCAGATCGCAAAGTTCTCTTAACACATAATGTTATATCTGTTCATTTTAGGTGTCATGATGAAGCCCTCTGGATGGCTTATATCCATCGAGGGACATGTCGGGATGGGCCCACACCCTTTCTTTTTACACAGAATAGAGCAGCTATTACGTCTTCAACATTGACTATTCTGCCGCTGGATTGTCGACGCTGGAGTTCATTCAAAGGTATTTTATAAAGATCACATTTAATCTTGTAATTCACATTATAGCACAGGCTTCCAACTCAATGATTGTCTTGAGGTCTAAAATGCTGACAAACGAGGTACCTGAGGCTAGCCTGGTGAGACCTTCCTGATCTCGCGAACTCATTCAATTTCGGTGTTGTTTCATGCTTATTTGGTTTTCAGAGGCTGTAAGAAAATGTTCCTTTCAGCCAAGTCCTCCTGATTCTGAAATTGAGAGTGAAATAAAGGCGTGGCTGCGGAATTCAAGAGAAAGAGCGGGTGGACGAAAGAAGCGCTACCACCGTCTGCTGACTAGTCAAGAGACCTCGGGGGAAGAGTGACCTTTGCTGAAAATTTTTAATGTGGTAATTATTCATTGGCAAAGCTCAAAGTAATAATTTCGTATTTTTTATTTTATGTTTATTTAAATTAATTTTATATTTGTATAGAGAATTTTTAGTCCCTTTAAGTTTACTTCAAAATGAACATTTCCTGACAATTAACTCACCCCAATGCCATCCAAGATGTTCATGTCTTTCTTTCTTCAGTGGAAAAGAAATTAAGTTTGAGGAAAACATTTTAGGATTTTTCTCCCCACAGAAAAAAATTATATACTTTAACCACAATTGTTCGTTTGTGCTGGTCTGCGATGCGCCACGTATTAAGTCATCAAGTTGGAAAGGTCACGAAAAAAAAAATATATATATATTAAAAGAAAGGTATCGGACGATTTTAAAGATGGTAGAGAAAATTAGATGGAATTTTTCGCCCTTCCCTTCCTTTTTGAACCAGAGTACACAGACAAATAACTTAGATAGATGACGTGACGCGTGACCTTTCCAACGTGATGACGCAATACGTGGCCCATCGCAGACCAGCACAAAACGAACAATTGTGGTAAAAGTATATAAATTTTTTTTTTTTTTTAAATGGTCGATTGTTTCGCCAGATAAGACCCCATTCCTCAGCTGGGATCGTACAGAGCCCTTTGAAACACTTCAGAGCCCATTGAAACGGCATTGATTTGAACTTCAACATTTTGGTTGTCTGAAGCCAATTGTGTGGATAAAAATCCTGAAATGTTTTTCTCAAAAGACTTCATTTATTTTCCACTGAAGAAAGAAAAGCCATGAACATCTTGGATGGCATTGGGGTTAATGTTCATTTTGAGGTGAACTAATCCTTTAACCTGTATTAACCTGAATTTAATGTTTTATATTTTGTAATTAATAAATACATTAATTTGAAATCCCTTTGACTACTGTACATTTTTGACAATAAAGACATTAGTTAAGTGGTAACTGCATCCATTTCAGATGTATAGAATAATTGTTTTTCCCAAAGACAGTTATAGGAGCTAAGTATTTATAGTGAAACGGATTTATTGTTGTAGATTAATAGTGTGGGCCCTGTGTGGGCTTAGTGAGGGCTTCCTGGGGGCTAAGTGAGGGCTGCCCATGCAGGGCCAGCGCTAAGGAGCCAACGTTTTGCCAATGAGCAAATTCTCATGGGGCCTGCGCTGGCAGCCCGCTGGGGGCCCTTAGGCTAGCCCTAAGTGGGCCCATAAAGGGCCAGTGCAGGCTTGTTTGCAGGGGCGTACCGTCAATGTGGAATTGTTGCAATTGTCGTTGTCAGTCATTTGGTGAAACCAACTGTTTGCTGCATTATTGTGGAAGTTTAACTGTGAATTCCGATTCATGTGGAAATATGTTTGTGTCATGATTCAACTGCGCACTGTGTTAGCGGAGGACCAGCCCAGTGTGAAGATCTGTGTGACGTCATTACGCACTGTTAAAGTGTATGTGTCGGTAACGGTGCGTTCGTAGGATTTGGGAAGTCACATTTGAGTGAAATTGACACTGAATACCAGGGCCCGTATGTATAAAACTTCTAAGAAATGCTCTTAAGAATAGTCTTAAGCTTTGACTTAAGTGTCAGAAAATACTTAGTAAAGAGTAGGACTTTTCTAAGAGTAGGAGACTTTTATAAAGCAGCTAAAAGCAACTTTCAGTAAAGTATAAGACTGATTCTTAAGTGCTTTCTGAAGTGGGACTTAAGTGCTGTGAACTAAGAACTACAATGATGTGAACCCAAAATGTCCGCCCTGAACCTCTTAATCAGCCAATAATGAGCCTGCAAGGGTGAGGTCACAGCAGCATGACACAAGTAATTCATTATTTAATTAAGACATACCAATTATTTCAATATTTCAGTTTATTTAGAATAATTCGTTTTTGCTTTGTGCAAAAAAATTGCAAACAAGTACATGCATTTATTTCACATAATTTTAATAGAGTTTCAACACATTAATTAAATGGACAAATGTGTTGCTATTTAAGTAATTAAGATGATGAATCACATAATTAAAAATTGCACTCACAGGTCACAGCTGTATATAAAGGAAAGACAAAAGTTGCAAATTGTAAAAAAATGGATGCAAAATACAACCCTGACGATCAAGCCTGTATCGTTTGATCAAATCTCTGTCATCATATAATTCCAACACATTCTTACATTGTTGGAAACTGCGCGGCCTCCACCTCTCTGCTGCCATCTTGTTACTCCTAACTGGTTAGGAGACCTCTCCAGCTCTCTTAAATAATTTAGGAGCTGAGACCTAGTCTTAACACTTAGGAACCTTTATGAATCACACTTATTCTTAAGAATAAGAGTAAAATGACGTCATTCTTAGAATTTTGACACACTTAAGACAAAAAAATTACTCTGAGCGGCTTCATACATACGGGCCCAGTTCATGGTTAACTAAGAAAATGTCTTCAAACAAAGACGACACCGCTGTTAACATAGGAGATGTGGAACCAAATGAAACACCTTTATGTGGACTGATGGACAATGGAGGTAAAAACCCTGGAGCTAGACCAAAGAGGGATAGAAAGCTCACAAAGAAGGCTATCCAAGCTCATCTTGACAAACTCCAAAGGATGAGAAAAGCCAAGATGAAGGCCTTGAATGCGAAAAGAAATGCCATTGAAGACCTCATGATCAACTATGGAAATTAGATTACAGTATAACACGTTTTTGCAATATTTAATTCTCATGAAGATGAAGTTTCAAAAGAACCAGACAAAGTCAAGTGGCTACTACCCATGCTTGCTTGTGAAGAATTTCAGGACGTCGTGACTAAATGGCTGTCTACAGCCACCTCTTTTCCCCAGCGTCAGGAAGAGGCACCATCCAGTCACCGAGGTAGCCAAAAGGCACCATCCAGTCACCGAGGTAGCCAAAAGGCACCATCCAGTCACCGAGGTAGCCAAAAGGCACCATCCAGTCACCGAGGTAGCCAAAAGGCACCATCCAGTCACCGAGGTAGCCAAAAGGCACCATCCAGTAACGAGGTAGCCAAAAGGCACCATCCAGTCACCGAGGTAGCCAAAAGGCACCATCCAGTCACCGAGGTAGCCAAAAGGCAACATCCATAGAAACGCTATCAAGCCATGAAGAGCAGAGCCATGGTCAACAAGAAGCAAGTTCAATTGAACACTATAAAACTGGACAATATGATGACAAAGACGACGACGTGGTTTATGATGACGAAGATGACGATGATGATGATGACGACGATGATGATGAAGATGGACGGGAAGAGATGAGTGTTGTCCGTAAGTCTACAAGCAATCTCATCCAAGCGTGAGACAAGGTGCAGGGAGTAATGCACCCATTAAAAGAAGCCAAGGTGTGCAACGCGGTTTCACTGGTAGACAAGGAGCTAGCAAACTGCGTTCATCTGAACAAAACGGACAGGCTACTCAGTCTCATTCTGTACCAAACGCAACATCAGAAAACAAAATCATGGCTAAAGTAATTAAAAGGCAGAGCAAATTAACCGAAATGCTTATACGAAGGCAACAGCATGCACTACTGCCCACTAGAGAAATACCCATGTTTAAAGGAGATCCGCTCCAATACTTGTCATTCATCAGAGTATTTGAATATACAATTGAAGAGAAAACCGACAACTACCACAATCGTTTGTTCTTTCTTGAACAGTTTACAGAAGGTGAAGCTAAAGAGCTTGTAAGAAGCTGCCAGTACGCAGATCATAATGAAGGTTACATTAAAGCCAAACAGTTACTTGAAGAGAACTTCGGGAATCAGCTAATAATTGCAGGTGCTTGTATGGAAAAGGTTTCCAAATGGAATCCCATTAAGAGCGAGGATAAGAAAGCATTGCATAGAATGAGACAGGGGGGTCGAGTGAAGCTGTGGCTCTGAACAGGGAAACGCCGAAGAGGGCCCAATAGGCCGGAAAACACCCACCCACTTTACCGAGCATCAACCCAGGGACACCTATCAACCACAACCACTCGGGCAGGTTTAGTTTTTGCTCACAAAGCTACTCGAGTTTAGGGAACAAAAGAGAACTGTAGCGAGCCAGTGACATCAACTGCCAAAGCAACATTTGGGAGGTTTAGTTTTTGCTCACAAGCTACTCGAAATGAGTGAACAAAAGAGAACTATAGCGAGCCAGTGACTCCACCCCCCAGTCTGCAACCGGGAGGTTTAGTTTTTGCTCACAAGCTACTCAAAGTGAGCGAACAAAAGAGAACTATAGCGAGCCAGTGACTCCACCCCCCAGGCAGCAATTGGGAGGTTTAGTTTTTGCTCACAAAGCTACTCGAATTGAAGCAAGAACAGAGAACAATAACGAGCCAGTGACTCCATCCCCCAGGCAGCGAATTTGGAGAGAGGACGCCCCGGGGAGATGTGAACCCGCAAGGCAAAGACAGCAAGGCGGAATGAGATCCGAGCCTTCCATTCAACCTTCGTACCCTGGGCCATAATACACTCAAACATAGACCTTACTGAAAACATATGTTTTTAATTGGGATTTAAAAGTTTGAACAGAGTCATTTCTAACCCAGATTGGCAACTTATTCCATAATAGAGGAGCTCTATAGGAGAAAGCTAGACATTTTAGGTACAATTATAAACCAGCATCCTTTGATCTTAGGTTAAGCATGGGTATGTATGGCTGGACTAATTAAGCAAGTTAGAAGGGAGCAAGTTCATGTAAAGCTTTATATGTTAACAGTATTACTTTAAAGTCTGCCCTAGCTTTAACAGGCAGCCAATGTAAAGAGTCTAATACCAGGGTAATGTGGTTCAATTTCTTAGTACTAGTTAAGATTCTATCAGCCGTATTAACCTCTTCTTGAAAGGGCCCCACAACTCAATTTCCGCCTAAAATGACTTATAGCTCAGGAATTGAACCATGTAGAAACATATGGATAAGGTCATTTGAAAGAAGACACTCTGTGTGGAATTTCGTGGAAATGTTCAATTAATAAAGGAAAATATAATACAGAATATCTGGCATGAGGTGAAACACAACACACTACGCCTACGCCCGAGATGGCCCCAGCTACGGTTGCGCTCGAGATGGCCCCAGCTACACCTGCGCCCGAGATGGCCGCAGCTACGCCTGCGCCCGAGATGGCCGCAGCTACGCCTGCGCACGAGATGGCCGCAGCTACGCCTACGCCCGAGATGGCCGCAGCTACGCCTACACCCGAGATGGCCGCAGCAACGCCTACGCCCGAAATGGCCGCAGCTACGCCTATGCCCCTCCTGCCTCCGCCTGGCCTCCCGGAGTGTCCCCTCCTTCCTCCGCCTGGCCTCTCGGAGTGTCCCCTCCTTCCTCCGCCTGGCCTCCCGGAGTGTCCCCTCCCCCTGCCGACAGAGATCCCGGAGTGTCCCCTCCCCCTGCCGACATTGAGCCCAGACGAGCAGCTCCTCGCCCTCAGTGTGAAGTCCCGGACTCCACGCCACACCAGATGGCGGTCGCGATGCCGCACTAAATGGCGGCCGCTCAGCCGCTCGAGATGGCGGTCGGCCCACCGAGGTCTATTACGGACTGGACCCTTTGGGTTTGACTATGGGTCTGCTCCTTTTGCTCCCTTGTTTTTGGTTGTTGTGGTTTCTTTTCGGCTATCTGGGAGCTAGCCTTTTAATTGGGGGTACTGTCACGATTGGTGTGGGGGCGTGGTTAGACAGACCGGAGTTCGGTGATTCACTTCCTTGTTTACGTTTTGTCTCACAGATGGTTCTCATTGTAATCATGTGGGCTATAAAAGGGGAGCTAACAAGTCACTCCTTGTTCAGCATTATTCCATGTCACTGGTGATAGAGGTGAGTGTTTTTGTAAACGCTTAGTATTAGTTGTTGTTTATGTGAATGTTTTAAGTTGCTGTGTGCGCAGTTTCATTTCAAGGCAACAGTTAGCGTTTTCGCCGTTTACGGTCTGTTTTACTTTTGTGAGTGAATACAATAAACCTGATAAACGGATTATACGGCTCTTCCTATGGCTTTCACAACACTTTGCCAGAGCATCCATGACACACTTTCAAAGACAATATCTCCATGATACTATGAGGTATCATATTGCAGACACCTCACATGTGTTCCCCTAAGGGACAGCATTATGCCATATGCATTATGCCAAAAGGACAGGCTAATCGAATATTCAACCAGCCCACAAGCTAACATTTTGTAAGAGGACCCCTAAGTGTCCTTTTGACGGTGCCAAAATGTACCCAAGTGGCCAAATAAAACTATATACGAAACTATTTACAAAAGCACTGTTTAGGACACCCTACATTACCATTTGTGCCATTTGTGAAAGCAGTTTCCCTCTGCAGTAAAACACAGAGAGACATGACATGTTGTGCAGGTAAGGGATGTCTTTGAATGTCAGTAGGCACAGCTACGTCTCCCTGCAGTACCCTTTTGGCCTTTGGGCACATTGAGGCCAGCAGTAATGTAAGTGGGGAAGTGGGCAGGAGCTGTAGCAGTGTCTGGTGCTGGTGCAGGAGCTGAGTCTGCAAGCTCCCGAACAAGCAGCTCTCAAAACTGAACTTGTGTCAAATGAGTCTGCCTACAACTCATTGACAGTTCCTGATGTAGGTTGAATGCATTCACCACAGCAATGTCAATGAAATGATAAAAGAAGGTTTTGTACCACTTCATTGACTTGTAGAGAACGTTGTAATATCCAATGAGTGCATCAGATAGGTCCTCCCTCCGTGGTGCTGGAATCCCTCTGCTTCTGGGCTGGCCTATTCGCACCTCTCGATGGCCGGGCAGGGAAAAAGTAATTATTTACAGTTATAGGTTCACAATAATTATCTATTTTGTCCAACACACACAACTAAGACGGTTGAAAAAAAAGAATTTGCTTTCTCACTTTTTAATTATTAATTATTAATTCAGTGTTGTTTGACTGGAACAAGAATCAGCTTTCTAACTTTTGAAAAAGTAATTAATTGCAGTTATAGTTTCACTATAATTATCTATTTATCTATTTCGTTATCAACAACAATAATCCAGCAAACACGTTACGTAACCACAACCAACCGTGACGTCATGGATTGGTCATGTCGTGACGTCACCTTGTCAAGAGGTTGTGGCAACATAATCTGAAGGAAATATAATTACCATGGCATCGGGTCATTTCCTAACCTTCCTACGACGTTGTGGCAACGTAATCCATAGACCAGCTATCTTACTTACATCACCATGTAATTTCATGTATTTGTATAGCCAAAAACAAATATGTTTAGTATTATATAATTGGTGAAATATCCTCACCAAATCCTGTTCACACTTACTGCATGTTTGGTCCACATATATACACTATACACATGTTTTCTTTTAAATACACAAACATGAATGACAAATTATTTATTTCAGAACAGAAATATGATTTAAATTGGAGCTGATTAATGTGGGTCTGAAATAAATGATCAATCTGGCCATAGTCAACATAACACAACATAATTCAGATCGGTCTACTGTGACCATATCAGGAAGGTGGGCGGTGATGGGGAGCTTCCAGTAAAAGAGTGGGCATTTACTCTTGCTAGACTTGAGAAGTTGGAAATGATGGGAAAAATGTTGTCCATCATTAAAGTGACCGGATTAGAATAGTGTCATCGTCATGAAGGTAAAGGAGAAAGTTGAGTGCTATCTGAATGATAACTAGTAACCTCCCTAGTCTTGTTTTTACTCTGACCCACAACTTCCAACACTGATAACTGTTTGGCATACGCATTATGTGAGGCTTGGAAGATGTATGACATTTAAAATGTATACCATTTAAAAATCAATATAGGTAATGACAATAAATACACTATGCACAAATTGTATGTCTTCTTACCTTTATTAGAGGTTATATATTACTTTAACTGAAATTATAGATATTATGTTGCCTGACAAACAGGCAGGCAGTTGGACATAAAGACAGGCAGGCTGAACAGCTTACCCTTTGTGATGTAGTGGAAGGAGAAAAGAAAAATGTGAGGACTAACAAAGTTGTAATGAAGCATTACAACCTTAGTGTACAAAACAAACAACCTAAAGCGCCTTCACCTGTCTAATACAGAAGAGGATACTCACAACTAGATATACAGATGACGGTGACTGATGGGTAACAGGTAGGAATGGTTATGATGAAAACAGTCAGTCAAGCTGATCCTGGCTATTGATGGAGTCAATACTCCATCCAATACTCCATCCCTGGCATGGTTCACCCCATAGCACTCCTCTTTAGTATTGGACTGCATTTATATAGCGTTTTTATCCAAAGCACTTTACAGACACTGCCTCACATTCACCCATTCATTCACTCATTCACACACTGACGACCACATCTACCATGCAAGGTGACAGCAGGCTCGCCAGGAGCAGCTGTCTTGCTCATGGACACCTCTGGACCAACCTTCTGATTGACAGACAATCGACTCAACCCACTAAGCCACTCCCCTGGTTAAATGCTCCCTCCAACAGGCCCACCTTGTCCATCATTATCTGAGCCTATGAAGGACAGTGTTCAGGGCCTCGGTGCAGTTGAGCCAGGGGGTGCCCCTTCTGTTTAGAGTTTGCCTGTATCTGGGATTTTAAATGAATGTTCACCAATACATCCTCACTTTCATACAATTTCCCAATTAATAAAAATCCTACCACTTCCTGACAGCGCTTAATAATCCAGCAGCACTACTTTCTACAAGCAGTGTCAACTCAAATAGTTGTGGATGATCATATCCAACTAGCTCAAGCTATATCAAGCTTTTGCACGAGCAAAAATGTATTAGCTCGAGAGGCCCGCTATTTTCCTGTCAGTTATTCCATATATGTATTAGATTACCTGATTTTAGCTTTAGTTAGTTATTAGTTACATAGATAGTTTGGTATAAGTTAAATGCATTTAATAACAAAGCTTTTACTAGCTACCAACGTCTACTGTAAGTACTATATTACTATACTATATAAGTATATATATATTAATAAAGCTATAGCAACACAAAATGCATCTATAAATAAAATGTGTATGCATGTGTTTTGTTAGTTCATATGGTATTGTTGTGTAAATGTGGTATTGTATTGCTTTAGCTAAGTTAGCTAATATCAGCTGCTCCTAAGGAGCACTGTTTGGCTAGTTTAAGCTGTTCATACTTGCTAGTTAGCATAAGAAGATCAGGATACCAACTTAGCTAACGACCATTCCCGGACTACGAAACCAAGGTAATGTACTGGCTAATTGTATTATCCTTACCGTCAACTAGGGTTAATCCACCTCATTGTTCCCAATTTCACTGACAAAATTATTTGTCGATTAGAAAGTGAACTTGCTCATACACACAGAATAAAATGTAGGTTACTGAACATTTTGAAACAAGACTGTGTGCGTCCGTCTTCTAACTGTCAGCACCGTCTGTCACTTCTTTGATTGTTGTTTGGCAGACCCCAACCAGATCTGAACACCACTACCTACTAGTCTGAGTGTTAAGAACGGTCAAGGTTGCGACAGTATGCCCCAATATCAGCCCTACCAACACAAGTCCTTATTTTTTAAAATATAACAATATGTTTTTCTTCTTAAGTGGCGCATGATACTCACATCCATTATATTTTTCCATTGCAGCTTTTACAGAAGTGCCAGGTTGTATTTCAAGTAAGTGTGTATTTAAAATAAGTATTCCGTAAATGTTGTTTATTTTAATAAACCATTGGGTTTTAATTGAGAAGGAATACCTCAGGCCATGTTTTACAATTTGGCCATGCTTTGATCTCGCACAACACAATTTCACAAACTATTAATTTCTACAAGAAATGCAACTAAATAACATTGGTTGTCAGGTGTATATTCAAAGTTTCTAAGGTTAATCTCAGTTTAACCTAATTTTATCCATTTTATTTGTCCTAGAATGAATGCAAAAAAAACTACTTAAAAACTTGGAGATCTGCCATAAGCACTCTCAAAAGACTTTGTGCAAGTCGGGCAAATAATTTAATTTTACAGAGCAAAGATAGCCCTCATCTAGACACTTTCATGTCAGACAGTTGTCATGAGTTATGTGGAAGCGATGGAAGTGAAATGGAGGACAACTGTCATGGGGAGAGTGATGTGAGCTATCATGAAGACAATTTTATGGAGTCACTCGACAGCTACGAAAGTGGGATGGATTCAACCCAGATGAGTAGTGACTTAGACCTGGACTTAATCTTTGACGGCACATCATTGGCCGCCGATCTGGCAGCTTGGACTAGTAAGTTCCAGGTGAAGCACTATGCTGTGGACTGGTTACTGAAATTGCTAAAAAAAACATGGCCATCCACAATTGCCATCTACTGCCCGTACACTCCTGAGAACGGCTAGAGAAGTGAAAACCGTGGATAAGTCAGGCATGAAATATCTCTATTATCCTTTGAAGGAGAAGTTAGTTGAGACCCTGGATCGTTATCCGGTTCAACTTGTGACTGATCTTGACACTCTGGAGTTGTCCTTTAATGTTGATGGACTACCTCTTTTCAAAAGCTCTGGGAAGTCCATGTGGCTCGTCCCCTGTGCAGTAATGCTTGACATGTGGGACAAAGAGGCCAACTGACCTTGCTTTCCTGGAAAACACAGTAACTGACCTAACTGAGGTTTTAGCAAATGGCCTGGACTACAGGAAGAAGAACATCAAGGTAATTGTGAGGTGCTTTGTGTGCGATGCCCCAGCAAAAGCACTGATCAAGAACACAAAATGTTACTCAGGGTACTATGGGTGTGAGCGATGCACACAAAGAGGAATCTGGTTGAAACGAGTCACATACCAGGAGACAGCCGAATTAAACCTGCGTACCGATGCGTCATTCAGAGCTCAGACGCAGCCAGAGCACCACCATGGTCCTACACCACTGTCTGACCTACCAATTGACAATGTTCAGAGTTTTCCTATTGACTATTTGCACCAGGTCTGCCTTGGCGTTACAAAGAAACTTATTTTTAATTGGTGCAGAGGGGAAAAGGAATGCAAATCTCTGCCGGACAGTTCCAAGAAATAAGCAGCAGGCAAATCATCAAAAAAAGGAAGGACCAGGCATACCAGTTGGATGACGGAGAGAGCTGTGAGGTTGTGGCAATGGTAGAGAAAGAGGGAAAAGTTCTATGCAGAGTCTACCGTCACCCAGAACAACTTTTCTCTGAGCCATGCAGCTCCTTTTTAGTTGGAGTGTACAAGTATGAAAAGAGGAATATGGTGATGGAGTGGATACCTACCACAAAAATTTGGAGCATGGCCATTCAAGTAGAGGAAATCAAGCACCATTTTATAGCAGTTCTACATCAAGTCTAAGACTGTTCTGAAATATGGAGCATTTGGTTGAAATTAAAGTTAAACTACAATACCAAATGGATTTTTTTTTAAGAAAGACACGCTTCTTGGTAGAATCATTCCAAAAAAGTCTATCACTTTTTACAATTGTGTTTTCATTAAAATTAAGTCCACAATATGCTTCCATACAGGTCAGAGCTGAGAGGTCAAAACACTCGGAAGATTGAACGAAGCTTTGGAATTGCAACTTTATGTCACGTTTGGTTGTCACGGTAAAAACATTGGGCCATATTCTTCAACCGTTCTTAAGAAGAAATTTGTTCTTAAAACCCACTTACGCAGTTTCCACAAAGATTCTGACATTCACCAATGTTTACTTATCTGGAATTTGTTCTGATATTTTCGTTACAAATCATTAGTCTCTGCGTTTTAATCAATTGTACATTGATTTAAATATTATTAAGAATAAAATTGTGAATAATATTCAATTATTTCAAATATTTGCATATATTTAACCTTTTTCTGTGGATGGCACCCCCGAGATTGCGGTCATTCCGGTTAGAGCTGTAATCGGGCAAAAAAAGTGAGACCCGACCCGGCCCGATAGAATTCGGCCAGAGCCCGACCTAAGCCGGACAGTTTTTTAAAAGCCTGAATGCCGAACCCGGTCATTTTGCTGTCATATTTTAAGAGACTGTCAATTTTTTGCATTCGGTATAACCGGCTCGTTTTTTTAATTAAAAGTGAGATTTTAATCTTTTGGCCGGTGCAACCAAATGTATGGGCCACAGTCCTGCCTGCGTTTCACCTCCTCAGCATCCATTCGCTAAATGAAACGCATCACCTGACCACTCATTCACCGCGCAATCCGGAGCGCAAGAGACCGAGCCCGACCCGAGTGTACTGATTGACATTAAGACCGAACCCGACCCGTTGGGGGTCGGGTTCGATCAGGCTCGGGCAAAGATCTGCAGCTCTAATTCCGATTATGTCCCCGATGCGCTGGTCCAGCTCAGTAAGGACAGTGCAAGCCTTTCCCCCTCCTGTGGTCAGCATCTCTCGTTTGTGTTTGGCAATACTTTTTTTGCTTCGAACTTCATGTCAAACCATTTCTTTTTTATGTCATTTTTATGTGGTTCGCCCTTCCCCTGACACAGTGATCACAGAACGAAAGATTAAATCCCATGCATCCTTTTTGTATTTGTATTTTGCAACCACTACTGACGCTGCTAAATATTACATATTTTTGCCTGTTCACTTATTGCAGAAGTATTTCCACTTCTGAACTACAGAAGTAATTTGTTCTTTTGGCGTCTGATCCTCTATACTGTCTATACATGTTGGTTTAGGCATTTTTGCATTCTCCACGTTTTTACGATGAGTTTCCAGTCCCGACCTCCTCCTCGCCCCCTCCTTTTCTGCCAATCTTCACACCACTTCTCTCCGTCCTTCGTCCAATCCACACTCCTTCCGCAGCCGTCGTCAATCCACAATCATTTCCTATGGAAAGCATTAGTACACACAAACAGTCCTCCCACGAACGTGACATTAAGTATTGATCCTTTAGTATAATAGATTGAATTCCATGTGTGTATTAAGTATTGATTCTATAGGTGTTTTAGTATAATAGATTGACTTCCATGTGTGTACAGAGTATTAGTACACATGTTTATCAGTAACAATTATATCCAATGGTACAAAACAAATGTGTTCATCTTTTAACATGTAAACAAGACAGTAAAATGTCAGAGATTCTTAGTTGGTTCAAACACACTAATCACTCCTATATCCACTATATACAAAACACACTGGAACCTCCTTCATTATAAATTATAGGGTCCAGAAAGAGACACAGACTAACTGTGTCCAAATTTATTTATTTAAAAAAATATATTTTACCTTTCTTTAACCAGATAGGCCGATTGAGAACAAATTCTCATTTACAATGGCGACCTGGCCAAGATAAGGCGAAAAATGTTCAGGACAACATATCGTTACACAAATACACAAACACAAGAGTGCAAATAGCAGTGGGACACAGTAAGGAATACAGGTTCATTATTATATGATGTATATGAAGTACAGTTGAGCAGCATGGATACTGTAATAATAAATATATATATAAAAAATACAATGAGTATCTAAACACAGAATGTACAAGGATTAAAGTGTGTCTAGCAGGTAGACAGATTAAAGTGTCTCTAGCAGGTAGACAGAATAAAGTGTGTCTAGCAGGTATACAGAATAAAGTGTCTCTAGCAGGTAGACAGAATAAAGTGTCTCTAGCAGGTAGACAGAATAAAGTGTGTCTAGCAGGTAGACCGGTAGATGCTAAAAGCTTTGGGTGGGGAAGGGCTGTCTTGGTTGACACGCCTCTTCAACATTGCATGGAAGTCTGGGACAGTACCAGAGGAGTGGCAGACCGGGGTGGTGGTTCCCCTCTTTAAAAAGGGGGACCAGAGAGTGTGTGCCAATTACAGAGGTATCACACTCCTCAGCCTCCCTGGTAAAGTGTACTCCAAAGTGCTGGAAAGGAGGGTTCGGCCAATAGTCGAACCTCAGATTGAAGAGGAACAATGCGGTTTTCGTCCTGGCCGGGGAACCACGGACCAGCTCTTTACTCTCGCAAGGATCCTGGAGGGGGCCTGGGAGTATGCCCATCCAGTCTACATGTGTTTTGTGGATCTGGAGAAGGCGTATGACCGGGTACCCCGGGATCTTGTTGTGGGAGGTGCTGCGGGAGTATGGGGTGAGGGGGTCTCTTCTCAGGGCCATCCAATCTCTGTACGCTCAAAGCATGAGCTGTGTCCGTGTCCTCGGCAGTAAGTCGGATTCGTTCCCGGTGGGGTTGGCCTCCGCCAGGGCTGCGCTTTGTCACCAATCCTGTTTGTAATATTCATGGACAGGATATCAAGGCGTAGTCATGGGGGGAGGGGTTCCCGTTCGGTGGGCTGATGGTCACATCACTGCTTTTTGCGGATGATGTGGTCCTGATGGCCTCATCGGTCGGTGACCTTCAGCACTCACTGGATCGGTTCGCAGCCGAGTGTGAAGCGGCTGGGATGAGGGTTAGCACCTCTAAATCTGAGGCCATGACTCTCAGCAGGAAACCGGTGGAGTGCCTACTCCGGGTAGGGAATGAGTCCTTACTCCAAGTGAAGGAGTTCAAGTACCTCGGGGTCCTGTTCGCGAGTGAGGGAACAATGGAGCGGGAGTTTGGTCGGAGGATCGGAGCAGCGGGGGCGGTGTTGCATTCGCTTCACCGCACCGTTGTGACGAAAAGAGAGCTGAGCCGAAAGGCAAAGCTCTCGATCTACCGGTCAATCTTTGTTCCTACCCTCACCTATGGTCATGAAAGCTGGGTCATGACCGAAAGAACGAGATCGCGGGTACAAGCGGCCGAAATGGGTTTTCTCAGAAAGGTGGCTGGCCTCTCCCTTAGGGATAGGGTGAGAAGCTCAGTCATCCGAGAGGAACTCGGAGTAGAGCCGCTGCTCCTTTGCATAGAAAGGAGCCAGTTGAGGTGGTTCGGGCATCTTGTAAGAATGCCACCTGGGCGCCTCCCTAGAGAGGTGTTCCAGGCACGTCCAGCTGGGAGGAGACCTCGGGGAAGACCCAGGACTAGGTGGAGAGATTATATCTCCACACTGGCCTGGGAACGCCTCGGGATTCCCCAGTCAGAGCTGGCTAATGTTGCCCGGGAAAGGGAAGTTTGGGGTCCCCTGCTAGAGCTGCTACCCCCGCGACCCGACCCCGGATAAGCGGTTGAAGATGAGATGAGATGAGAGTAGCAGGTAGACAGAATAAAGTGTGTCTAGCAGGTAGACAGATTAAAGTGTCTCTAGCAGGTAGACAGATTAAAGTGTCTCTAGCAGGTAGACAGAATAAAGTGTCTCTAGCAGGTAGACAGAATAAAGTGTGTCTAGCAGGTAGACAGAATAAAGTGTGTCTAGCAGGTAGACAGAATAAAGTGTGTCTAGCAGGTAGACAGAATAAAGTGTGTCTAGCAGGTAGACAGATTAAAGTGTCTCTAGCAGGTAGACAGAATAAAGTGTGTCTAGCAGGTAGACAGATTAAAGTGTGTCTAGCAGGTATACAGAATAAAGTGTCTCTAGCAGGTAGACAGAATAAAGTGTGTCTAGCAGGTAGACAGAATAAAGTGTCTCTAGCAGGTAGACAGAATAAAGTGTGTCTAGCAGGTAGACAGAATAAAGTGTGTCTAGCAGGTAGACAGATTAAAGTGTCTCTAGCAGGTAGACAGAATAAAGTGTGTCTAGCAGGTAGACAGATTAAAGTGTGTCTATCAGGTATACAGAATAAAGTGTCTCTAGCAGGTAGACAGAATAAAGTGTGTCTAGCAGGTAGACAGAATAAAGTGTCTCTAGCAGGTAGACAGAATAAAGTGTGTCTAGCAGGTAGACAGAATAAAGTGTGTCTAGCAGGTAGACAGAATAAAGTGTCTCTAGCAGGTAGACAGAATAAAGTGTGTCTAGCAGGTAGACAGAATAAAGTGTCTCTAGCAGGTAGACAGAATAAAGTGTGTCTAGCAGGTAGACAGAATAAAGTGTGTCTAGCAGGTAGACAGAATAAAGTGTCTGTAGCAGGTAGACAGAATAAAGTGTCTCTAGCAGGTAGACAGAATAAAGTGTGTCTAGCAGGTAGACAGAATAAAGTGTGTCTAGCAGGTAGACAGAATAAAGTGTCTCTAGCAGGCAGACAGAATAAAGTGTGTCTAGCAGGTAGACAGAATAAAGTGTCTCTAGCAGGTAGACAGAATAAAGTGTGTCTAGCAGGTAGACAGAATAGTGTCTCTAGCAGGTAGACAGAATAAAGTGTCTCTATCAGGTTGGTCGATAGAGTGCATGGGAGTACAACATATGAGGTTATGGGAAAGATCAGTTGGGCATTATCTGAGCAAAAAGAGTGGTTCAACAGTGCACACAGGTATGACAGCAGTACAGGTGCAAATAGGGCATGGCAACGTGAGAAGAGGTTGAAGGCCGTTAGCAGGTACAGAGATCAGACAGGTGTTCAGACAGGAGCCGTTTGAAGGCAGCTGGTGAGATAAGGGTTTCGAGTTTTAGGGATTTTTGTAAATCGTTCCAGTCATTGGCGGCTGCGAACTGGAAGGATTGGTGGCCAAATGTTGTGCAGACTTTCGGGGTCACTAAGGCAATGTACCTACTAGAGCGTAGACTGCGTGTTGCTCGGTAGGCGGGCAGGACGGCAGAAATGGGTTGAATAGCATACACTTAGTTTTACTAGAGTTTAATAATAACTGTAGGCTACAGAAGGAATGCTGGATGGCATTAAAACTCTCCTGGAGGTTTGAGAGCACTGTATCTAACGAAGGGCCTGATGTGTACAGGATGGTATCATTTGCATAGAGATGAATCTGGGAGTCTGCAGCAGTGAGATCCACATCATTGATGTAGAGACAGAAAAGAGTCGGCCCGAGAATCGAGCCCTGCGGCACCCCTGTGGCCCTCTGACTTAACACGCTGGACTCTGTCTGAGATATAGTTGGAGAACCAGGCAAGGCAGTCGCGAGAGAAACCCAGGCTATTGAGTCGGCTGATGAGAACACGATGGTTAACAGAGTCAAATGCCTTGGACAGGTCGATGTAGACGGCTGCAAAGTAGCGCTTTTTGTCAATGATGTCATTTAGGACCTTTAGGGTGGAAGTGGTGCAGCCATGACCAGCACGAAAACCAGATTGCATAGCGGAAAGGACATGTATGCATGTATGGTGCATGTAGTAGTGTGTATTCATGAGTAATGACTGATAGGTTTAACACATTGCATACTATGGTGCATGTAGCAGCAGTGTCACCTCAGTTTGGCAGTTGATATCAGTACACAGTCGACTACGGGTGGCCGCAAGCACACATCATCACAATTTCAGCAGAATTTGTAACCTATGTAGTTTAATTCATTTGCTGTGGGCTCGTTCAAGCGGTTCCAGTTCAACAGGCTATCTAGAGACGGTGTTGTCATCATGGATGAATTTATTAGCGTTATATTGGCCACACTACTGTTAGCTAACTGCTCTGTTCAGTACCTCTTGCTTAGCATCTACTTTTCAAATTCAGCCCATGGACTATAACTACAGCTTGGCAGTTCAAGACCACAGCCAAGCTAATAGTTTTCAAGGTTATAAGAAACAGATTGAAGATGGATGGTGTCCGGTCTCCACCAGTACGGCCTCCTGACCCGTGTCCACCAGTACGTCTCCTGACCTGTCTCCACCAGTTCGGCCTCCTGACCCGTCTCCACCAGTACGGCCTCCTGACCCGTCTCCACCGGTACGGCCTCCTGACCCGTCTCCACCGGTACGCAGCGCGTGGGGGGGGGGATACTGTAAGGAACAGCCTCTGTCCCCCTCTATGCTGGGTTTGGCACTCCCCTGCCGGCGGAGAGAGGGGGTGATTCAAAGACATTTGAATCACCTGTGTTTTGTCCGCACCTGTTTTCTGTTTGATTCGTTAGTGAATGTATTTAGCTCTATTCTGTTCTGTTAAGTCGGGGTCGGTCATTAGTTGTGTTTGCATGTTTCTGCGTTTGTACGTGATACTGAGGTACGTGTATTTGTTTCCGGTGTTTGAGCTTCGTGAGTATTCCGTTTTGTTATTTTGTCGTCTGAAGTGTTCGCCGATAAATCCTGTTTTGCCTGCCCAGAATGAAAACCTTTGCATTTTAAGAAGACTCTGCGTTTGTGTCCACTACCTGATATGGAGCCTCAGCCCAAACGTGACACACAGCTTGTTTGACTAATAATAGACTTTGACTTTGATTAGCTGCAGTAACTGAGATCAAAGGTCTGTTATCTCCACCTACATAAGTTACTTATTTAATACATGTTTGGGGGTGGGGACAGGTAGCACAGGTTAGATCAAAGGTTAACTTTCTGTCTAATATCCATTTTGTTCTGACGGATCAGTATAAGAATGTATTTTTAAACTGAAACTGAGCTACCAAATGATTTCATAATGATTATTATAAAACCAAAGCAGAGAGAACAACAACTTGGAGTAAGTAATTATCAGTATTAAAGTAAGTGCTGCTACTTCAGTTAAGTTATACAGTCCATATTCTCAAATATGGACTGAATCAGTTGTTTAGGGAAATGGACGTCAAAGCAAATATTCATTACATGTTTGTTATTGAATCCTTTTTACTTGATTAAAGTTATTCGTCTTTATTTAGTTTGTTTCTAATCCAGACATTGTGTCTAGTCTTTAAAGTATAAGTATTGATCCAAAGTGTGTGTTTTTCTCCATTATGTGTTTACAGGTCTAAGCAAACAGAGAGAACAGGGCTACTTCCTTAAAAATGAGTCTTACTGGGGGGAGAGAAGACAGGGGCAATGCCTCTGAAATCAGTCTCTCTGGGGAACATGACACCACAGCTAAAAGGTGACAATATATTAATTTGGTTTTAGATTGGATGTTTTGGCATAAAAATGTCATTGTCAATCTACACTCTTAAGTGTGATTTACAAAAGACTGCAGGTGTTCTAGCATATTGATTAGATAGTTACCATACATTTTTCCATTGAGTTTTGATCCTATACAGTGGGGCAAATAAGTATTTAGTCAGCCACCAATTGTGCAAGTTCTCCCACTTAAAACAATGAGGGGCCTGTACTTTTCATCATAGGTACACTTCAACTATGAGAGACAAAATGAGAAAAAAAATGTTTTGCCCCACTGTATGTGTTTTAGTATAATATATTGACCTCCATGTTTAAACAGTATTAGTGCACATGTTTTTCAGTAACAAATACATCCTCAATTGTAGGAATATAATTTGATCACCCTTTAGCATTTAAACAATTAGTTGTCAGGGACTCTTAGTTGTTTTAAACACACTAATCACTTCTATGTCCACTATATACAAAACACACTGGAACCTCCTTCATTATAAATTATAGGGTCCAGAAAGAGACACAGACTAACTGTGTCGAATTACAACAATCACTCCTTAGAAAGTCCACTATAAACATAAACACTCTGTTGTATTTAACTATTATTTCCAGGGACCATAAAAAGAGACCAACCTCTCCTGTACCCAGCTGTGTGTCCATGAAGAGTGACTGGTCTATGGGACAACCTATGGCGTTCAGAGAGAGAGACTTTTCCACAGATCAAAGGTAATATAACCTCATGGGTCAGTGATTGCTCTTTTTTGTTTATTTATTCATTCAAATTCTTTGTGTGTGATCTGTGTGAAATGATTACTGATTAATACGTGTTAGTTGTGTATCGGCCAGCAGAGGGAGCCACTTGCTATAGTAGTTGGTTAACCTGCTCTCACTCTACTGTTGCTCTCACTAGTCTGTCTAGTAGACAGTCAGTTAATAGAGAGCAAGGAAACTAAATAAAGGCTGAGGAATCAAATAAACAAAATTTAACACATTATATAGAAGGTGAGGAATTTATAAAGCATAACATATTCAACACCAAATTAAACAGCATTTATATATATGGTCTAACTGTTATTTTGTGATGTGTTTATTTTCTATTATTATATTATTACTCTATTATATAATGGATTGACTTCCATGTGTGTACTGAGTATTGGTGCTCATGTTTTTCAGTAAAAATTACATCTTTAATTGTACAAAACATATTTTATCATCTTTTAACATGTATTAATTAATTGTAAGATATTCTTAGTTGGTTCAAACACACTGATCACTCATATGTCCACTATATACAAAACACACTGGAACCTCCTTCATTATAAATTATAGGGTCCAGAAAGACACAGAGACTACTGCAGGCTGAAACGACCCGATTCTGATTTTTTTGCCCCTATGCGACCTGTATCCGATCTTTTCATGACATTCTGAACGACCCAGGTCCGATCTTTTCAAATGCGACCCAGGCCACTTGGGTATGTGGTCCAAATCCGACACGTATCCGTTCTTTTCAAATGCGACTTCAATCTGAACGGACAGGTCACATGTATCCGACCTGCACGTCATTGATACTCGACAAACGTCATAATTCTGCGTTGAAGTAGGCGGGAATTAGAAGATAAACTACTAGTTTAGTTTTCTTCTAAAAACGAGAATATTTTAATTGTGCTGGCTCCGTTGGGAAAATAACTTTAATATCCCTAAACGAGCTCCACTGTTGACATCCATTTTTAGCTAACGTTACTTCCGCAAACAACAAGTGACGTTGTTGACCGTTGAGTACTCTTCTGCGCATGCGGGTCACTTCTGGGTAATTTCACGTTCACACAGGAGATCACAATAGGTCGCATTTAATTGGAAATGTGAACGGCCTTGCAAAAAAATCATTTTTTTCAAAAAATCGGAATTGAGCATTAAGCCCTGCAGTGTGAACGTAGCCTAACTGTGTCCAAATACAACAATCACCCCTTAGAAAGTCCACTATAAACATAGCAAGCGAGAAAGTTCATTTATATAGCACAATTCATACATAGAAGCAATTCAATGTGCTTTACATGCCTTTTATCAGAATAAAAACAAATATGAACATCAAATGGCCAATTCAATGAGGAAAATTAAAATTTACATTGACTTAACAGAAAATACAAGCATTTTATAACAATCTGTAATGCTGAAGTGACGGCATATGCAACCTAGGGCTCCCCAGATAACAGGTGACTCCGTGCCGGATCCGTGTCTAAACCGGCAAATCCGCGTTACAGTCACCTCCGGGAACCAGACTGCAGGTGACTCGGAGCCGGATCCGTGTCTAAACCGGCAAATCCGTGTTACAGTCACCTCCGGTTTCCAAACAGCTGGTGACTGCTAGCCGGATCCGTCTCTAAACCGGCAAATCCTCGTTACAGTCACCTCTGGTTCACGGATCTAATACGGATCATTCACAAAGCAGGCACGAGCCTGTGAAATGAGCGCGGTTTTCATTCTTAGAAGAGGAGGCTGAAGCGACAGCTGGCACTTTGGTGCCCTATTCACAAGGTAAGACACATACATATGTAAATGACGAATTTAACTTCTCTAATTATTATTATATCTATTATGAATGTATATTTTTAAAATGAGTTGCTTGGTTATGTCAGTGATAGGCTAGCATTGCGTTACTTATGTCAACCCAACTTGGCTAAAGTAACGTCTCACGCACACCCTAATTTTTGAAGAGATTTTACCTGTCCATTGTTTGGAAACGTGTAAAAAAAATTACGTTTTTGAAAGAAGACTATTCAACAAGAATGAATTTGATTCAGTATTCGGTATCTTTACAAATAACTTACACCTGTAATAACGGTTAATATTGGTACTATTTTAATATGGTTCCTATCGCAGGACCTGTCTCGTTATAGTCGGGGAGAAGTAGATCCGGCTACAATGTCATAATATTATTTTGTGCTATATTGTTTAAAATAGCCCAAATACAGTCTGTTTTTTCATTCTGTGAAGTGACCACACTGTTTGGTGATTATAAAAACACCAACAACTATTGATTTTGTGTGAATACAACATTGATGTGTGTGCAATTTATAAAGACTATAAAAACTATTTTTGCCCAGTTTTGTGTATTCATTTGTATTTAAATGCTAAATAAATTGAAGATGGATCAAGGTATAAAAGCTTTGAATACAGCATTTATTCACTACACATTTATTTAAAATGTAATGTAATTTACAGGGAAGTAGTGGCTGCTGACTTAGCACTAACACTAGTTTATCAGGTGACCACGAATCCGTGCCGGTATTTAGTGTAGAAAAAAGTGCCGCCACGGATTCGGCCCAAAACTGGTACACACTTGGCCCAGATGTGGGCCGGATCTGACAGTATCTGGTCCGGAGCCGGCCCAGTGCTGGTCCGGATGATTAAAGCGGATCCCTGCCTGTATTGGCCCGTTGTGCCAAAAGACACCGGCCCAGGTCCGTTTTGGGGATCTGGCCCAGAACTTACGAATGGTCTGGGCCAGATGATTTTTGCCATGTGGGTCCCCTGTGGGAGAACGCTGGGCAGAGCCATCTACAAAAAACCTGTTTACCACCAGGGTCGCTACATTACCCCCACCAAACGGGAGAGCGTGTCCTCACGCTTCACTTATCCAAAGTCCCTCACGAAGACATGCCCCTCCGATGGCCCTTGCTGCCAATCCCACACCATTGTAGCGTCCGGCGAGGGGAATCAAACCAGATCCCTATGGCTCCGCTGGCGAAAGGTCCTTAGAACAGTTCTAGGTCTCTATTACCTGGCCCAGCAGTCTAGAACTTCAGATCTTTTATGTATACATAACAGGTTTTCATTTATGCCATGCATCAGAATAAAAATAAATAAAAGCATACAAAAATTTTTTAAAATAGACTTAACAGTGTGATAAAGTTTGAGCGCTCAGTCATATGCTTTTGAAAAGATAAATGTTTTTAGCCTGGCTTTAAAAATGGATACATTTGGGGCACGTCTGAGATCTTCTGGTAATTTATTCCAGTTGCATGCAGCGTAGCTGCTGAATGCAGCTTCACCATGTTTAGTTTTGACTCTGGGTTCTACTAGCTGTCCTGAGTTCAGTGATCTGAGTGCCCTGCTTGGTTTATACTCTTCAAACATATCAGAAATGTATTCAGGGCCCAGACCGTTTAGAGATTTATAGACTACTAGTAAAACTTTAAAATCTTTTCTGTAACTAACTGGAAACCAGTGAAAAGATTTAAGAACCGGCGTGATGTGTTCTGTTCTCTTAGTTTTTGTTAACATTCTAGCAGCAGCATTCTGAATGAGTTGCAGCTGTTTTACAGTCATTTTGGGAAGTCCAGTTAAGTGCCCATTTTAGTAGTCAACCCTACTGGAGATAAATGCATGGATTAGCCTCTCTTAGTCTTTTTTCGACACCAGGTCCTTGATTCTGGCTATATTTTTAAGATGATAGAATGCTGTTTTGGTAACCGTTTTGATATGACTGGTGAATGTGAGATCTGAGTCCATCATTACACCAAGATTACGCACTTGGTCTCTGGTTTTTAGGGCTTGAGAATCAAGTTATTTCCTGATATTAGTAATTTTATTTTTATTGCCAAACAAGATAATCTCTGTTTTATTTTGGTTTAATTGTAGACAATTTTGGTTCATCCAGTAATTTATGTGCTCTATACATTGATACAGTGAGTCAATAGAGCTGCAGTCAGAAGGTTCTAATAATAATAATAATAATACGTTTTATTTATATAGCGCCTTTCCAGGGCTCAAGGACGCTTTACAATTCAGGACATACAACAGTAAGCAACTAGATAGCGTACAATTTCTGCTGAAATTGTGATGATGTGTGCTTGCGGCCACCCGTAGTCGACTGTGTACTGATATCAACTGCCAAACTGAGGTGACACTGCTGCTGCTGCGCCATAGTATACAATGTGTTAAACCTATCAGTCATTACTCATGAATACACACTACTGCTACATGCACCATAGTATGCAATGGGTTAAACCTATCAGTCATTACTCATGAATACACACTACTGCTGCAAGCACCATAGTATGCAATGTGTTAAACCTATCAGTCATTACTCATGAATACACACTGCTGCAACATGCACCATAGTATACAATGTGTTAAACCTATCCGTCATTACTCATGAATACACACTACTGCTGCATGCACCATAGTATGCAATGGCTTAAACCTATCAGTCATTACTCATGAATACACACTGCTGCTGCATGCACCATAGTATACAAATGTGTTAAACCTATCAGTCATTACTCATGAATACACACTGCTGCTACATGCACCATAGTATACAAATGTGTTAAACCTATCAGTCATTACTCATGAATACACACTGCTGCTACATGCACCATAGTATACAATGTGTTAAACCTATCAGTCATTACTCATGAATACACACTACTGCTGCAAGCACCATAGTATACAATGTGTTAAACCTATCCGTCATTACTGATGAATACACATTGCTGCTGCATGGACAATAGTATACAATGTGTTAAACCTATCAGTCATTACTCATGAATACACACTGCTGCTACATGCACCATAGTATGCAATGTGTTAAACCTATCAGTCATTACTCATGAATACACACTACTGCTACATGCACCATAGTATACAAATGTGTTAAACCTATCAGTCATTACTCATGAATACACACTGCTGCTACCTGCACCATAGTATCTAATGTGTTAAACCTATCAGTCATTACTCATACATACACACTGCTGCAAGCACCATAGTATACAATGTGTTAAACCTATCAGTCATTACACATGAATACACACTGCTGCTGCAAGCACCATAGTATACAATGTGTTAAACCTATCAGTCATTACTCATTACTACAGTAGTAGCTAACGCTAGCTAACATGCTAACATGCTAACATGTAAACAGAGACCCAGAGAAAGAACTTACCCATTCATTCATTCGTTCATTGGTGCAGGCAGAGTCTTTGTCTGTAACCAGGCAACTATGCCTTTGTCAGGAGGAACACCTGTCCTCATCGATATCAGAGCGCGCTGCCTCCTCCCCCCGCCCCTTCCAGAATGTTCCTAGTAATTAGTGTGTGTCAAAATGAATAGGAATCAGGCATGGTCGTATACTTTTAGCTCTACTAACCAGAGTTTTAATCACACAGTTTAAACAATTACACCATGAGAATCATAAGACCCAGGCGGACATTTTGATGTATAACATGTATCTGTAACCCCGGAAATGTAGGCGCTATCACAATTTACAAACGAACAAAAAAACACCAAAAATCGCTTTCAAATTAGAGTGGAGAAAATCACCGTTTCTATGGATGTCTATGGGGAGGCGCAAGTTGGAAACAAAAGGACATAACGAAATAAATATATATGTTACAGCTTATATTTGAACATTTTGAGTGACAGCACAAATAGATGAACGTTTTGATATGCCGTTTGTGTGTAAAGGGTTGAAACTCAGGCAGCAGTAGCAGTTTACAAATGTTCTCTACATTTTCTGCTGAATGGGCTCTCACACTCTAGTTTTGAAGATTCCCTCAATGTATTTCAATGGGGATTAATTAGCGACATTATCGTTAATATTTCGTAAACTACATAACGAAACCTTCTACAAAACAATGCCAACTAAATAGAGTTCGGTACGCACATTTTGACACCTTTTTTGTCCATCTAGCGCAAAAACTGTGGGAGGAGTAGGGGTGGACAAAAGTGATATAATAATAATAACTAGATAGCGTACAATTTCTGCTGAAATTGTGATGACGTGTGCTTGCGGCCACCCGTAGTCGACTGTGTACTGATATCAACTGCCAGACTGAGGTGACACTGCTGCTGCTGCGCCATAGTATGCAATGTGTTAAACCTATCAGTCATTACTCATGAATACACACTACTGCTGCAAGCACCATAGTATGTGATGTGTTAAACCTATCAGTCAATACTCATGAATACACACTGCTGCTGCATGCACAATAGTATACAATGTGTTAAACCTATCAGTCATTACTCATGAATACACACTGCTGTAAGCACCATAGTATACAATGTGTTAAACCTATCAGTCATTGCTCATGACTACACACTACTGCTGCAAGCACCATAGTATACAATGTGTTAAACCTATCAGTCATTACTCATTACTACAGTAGTAGCTAACGCTAGCTAGCGCGCTAACGCTAGCTAACATGCTAACGCTAGCTAGCGCGCTAACGCTAGCTAACATGCTAACGTGTAAACAGAGACCCAGAGAAAGAACTTACCTATCCATTCATGGCTGCAGGCTGTCTGAATGTATGCATACACTTAAAGTAGTAGCT
>CM055745.1:10046854-10079506 GCA_029465975.1 Dallia pectoralis | reverse complement strand
GTTCAGCCTCGGACTCCAAAGAGTCAATTCGTTGACCATGTTCCGTCACCACAGCCTGTGTACAGTCCAATTTCGCCTCCAAAGCCGCAAAAGTAGTTTTGAAATCGGCGGATATGCTAGCTCTGTGGTCCTCCAGCAAGCTCGCGATGCTAGTAACGCATGTGCTGTTGCATGCGACTGATGCTTCTCCTTCGGTGCTCTTTTTAACATTTTTCACAGATTTTGACATCCTGCCAGCTTGTAGTAACTTATTATAGTACACTGTGTAGTTTTAGACTATTGGAGTTAATGAAAAAGTAAACTTTTTAGAGTAAATTTGTGGGACGGTGAGATCACCCTACTGTTCACATGCTCACCTAACCGGAAGCTCGAACCCTTATAGATTTAACTGATGTCACCTGGTAAGTAAGTGTGTGGGGGTGTGTGTGTGGGGGAGGGTTTTTTGTGAGGGTGTGTATGTGTGTGGGATGTGTGCGTGTGTGGGGGGGAGTGTGTGTGTGGCGGGCGGTGTGTGTGTGTGGCGGGGGTGTGTGGGGGGGGTAGTGTGGGGTGTGTGGGATGTGTGTGTGTGTAGGATTTGTGTGTGTGGGGTGGTGGGGGAGAGTGTGTGTGTGTGAGTGTAATACAGGTTGTGGGGGAGGTGTGTGTGTGGGGGGGGTGAGTGTGTGTGTGTGTGTGTGTGTAATACAGGTTGTGTGTCACTGAATGACAGTCTGCTCCTCTTCTTCTTCCACAGTCTGAATCATTGTGGAGAGAAGAGGTTGATATCAGGACTGAAGAAATGTAAGTGATTTATTATACAGAACATATATTCAGCTGCTGTGTGTGTGTGTGTGTGCGCGTGTGTGTGTGTATAATATGAATGATGATGTGTAATATTGTGTCTCATCCATCAGATGTGTGTGTATAATATGAATGATGATGTGTAATATTGTGTCTCATCCATCAGATGTGTGTGTGTATAATATGAATGATGATGTGTAATATTGTGTCTCATCCATCAGATGTGTGTATAATATGAATGATGATGTGTAATATTGTGTCTCATCCATCAGATGTGTGTGTATAATATGAATGATGATGTGTAATATTGTGTCTCATCCATCAGATGTGTGTGTATAATTTGAATGACGATGTGTAATATTGTGTCTCATCCATCAGATGTGTGTGTGTATAATATGAATGATGATGTGTAATATTGTGTCTCATCCATCAGATGTGTGTGTATAATTTGAATGACGATGTGTAATATTGTGTCTCATCCATCAGATGTGTGTGTATAATATGAATGATGATGTGTAATATTGTGTCTCATCCATCAGATGTGTGTGATCTCACACTGGACCTAAACACAGTAAACAGAAACCTCTCTCTGTCTGAGGAGAACAGAAAGGTGACATGGAGGAGTGAGGAGCAGCCATATCCCGATCACCCAGAGAGATTTGACTACAGGGAACATGTGTTGTGTAGAGAGGGTCTGTCTGGACGCTGTTACTGGGAGGTGGAGTGGAGTGGGAGAGGGGCTGTGATAGGAGTGACATATAAAGGAATCAACAGGAGAGGTGAGGGTGATGACTGTGGGCTTGGATTGAATGAGAAGTCCTGGAGTCTGATCTGTTATGGTGAGGACTGTAACTATGTCTTGCACAATCAAAACAGAACTAACATATCTCACATACCTGTCACCTCCTCAGACCCCCACAGAGTAGGAGTGTATCTGGACTGGCCAGCCGGCACTCTGTCCTTCTACAGGGTTTCCTCTTACACACTGACCCACCTGTACACATTCAACACCACATTCACTGAGCTCCTCTATCCAGGGTTTTGGATTTATGACTCCTCTGTGTCTCTGTGTCAGATGGAGAGAAAGAGACAGAAGCAGCAGAGATAAACTCTTAAACTTTTATTAACTTTTAGTTGATTTTTGTTTAGTTTAAGATGAGATAAACCTTCAGAACCAAAGTAAAACAAGATCAGAATAAAGTCCCCAGCAAATCCCTCAGAAGGGTAATTTTATGAAACCATTTAATCATTTAAATGAACGTTGAACTGCTTTTGAATGTCTTTTAACCTGTTCGGTACAGCCGGCACGGTTCTCTACACAAAGATCATGAAACTATGAAACGGCCGTTTAATAAAATACTACATGCTTATATTCTGCAAAGAGTTGCGTGTTTCAGCCTGAGTTGTGATTTCACGGATGGTCCCTTCGTTCTTCCCTAGGTGTTTTCCAGCATTCCATACCCTCTGGGTCGGTTTAACCGGTTCAATCAGCGTGATAACACATCTCCCAGTAGCTGGAGTAGCCGGCTTAATTAGTATCTTCAGCAGTTCTTCCGCTGGGGTTTTGGCATGCGGTTATTCAGCAATCCAAGATGGCGTAACTGTGCAGACGTGTTTTGTCTCTGTCCCCTGTATATAGTTGTAGCCGGTCGTACCGAGTGGTGTGAGGGGGGCGGTGTCACTAGCACATAAAAGGAGGGGGGAACTAAGTTGAGGGTAAGCTGTTGCTCTCGGAGGACGAAATACCGTGGCGTACGAGTCGGTATGTTGACAACGGGCACACTTATGGTAAGCTAAGGCGTTGGTTGTTTGTGGTGGATAACTGTGGCTGGTTGACTAAGTGCTGGTGTTGTCTGTGGTGTAGTCAGGGCCCGGGAAGCTGTTTTTCCGAATGACGGTCGGTCCAGGGATTTGCTATTATGTATAGCGTGGAAGGTATGTTATTTTAATGATTAGTCTAATATAGTGGTTTTAAAGATGTATGCTTAATAAAATTTATTTTTGTTTTGCAGCGAACTGGGAATTGCCATCGCTGCTCTCACTTTGAGGTTTAGTTTCCCTTACAGCAATGGTTATTCAGTGCCGGTATATGTTTATTGTCTAGTCCACCCGGGCCAGTGGGCGGTAACGCGGACAAAAGATATGGGGTTGTCCTAGGGGGTGGACTAGTTCATTTTTCATTTATGTTATTTGTTTGTTTGTATTTTGTTTCTGTCACCACTTCCCTAGGGGTCCTCTGTGTGGCTGCACCCGAGCATGTGACAGGCGAGTAGAGAACGGAGGCGAGACGTAGTTGTTTGGTTTCTTTATGACTAACTGTGTGTAGTGTCTTAATTCTATTATCCATCTGCTATTGGTTACTAGTCCCTCTCACGTGTTCAGGGTTTGTTTTTGAGTGCAATGTTCACAGGGTTTGAGTGCAGTACTAACATTTATCTCGCCCTGTCCCTACTCTACTGTGCACTCTGAGGTGCTGCCTGTCCATCCTATATTAACATGTCTGTAGATTAAAAAACCTTGGCACCATGGAGACCTGTGAATGTCATTCATTTGACAGGCCTTGTTTGATCTTGTCGGGTTTGTGACGTAGTCCTCGTTTGTCCTTGTTTTGCTTCACCTGCGATTCTGTAAGTTACAAGCTAAGCAATTGTTCGTCAACATTTCTGCAATTTTTTGGTATTTTAGTTTTTTTCAACTTTCTCCTTCGTGCAACGCAAACCTTTGTTAATAACGCCGACCGGTGCCAGCTAGCCAACTGCTAATTAGCTACAGCTAGCGGCCTCCACGTTTTGTCTGAGCCAGCCGGATAGCTTATCCGCCGCAGCACACCACCAGCCCAGCGGCCTCAAGTCTTTCCACTGCTCTATCGGACTTTACAATTCAACCGGACTTCTCCACCGTACCACCGGATTTCACTCACTGGGCGTTGGCTACCGCGCACCGCCGGTTCATCACAGCGAGCTACCTGGAACAGATCCGACTGACGAGCCAACAAGCTAACAAGCTACGGCTAGCTAGCGCCGGCATTGTTCCGGACCCGGCTCATAGTTTCTCCTGCTATCGTTGGCTCCACACCGTCCGCACAGGACTCTTCTACTGCTCTACTGAACTTTCGGACACACTGAACTTTCTCTGGACATTTGCACTGCATTCATCACCGGACTTCCATCGCCAGCTTGCCAGCTGCTACTAGGTAATACTGCCGCGCCGTTGGGGGTTTAGCACTCACGCCGGCTAGCCTGAAGACAACAACATCATCCAGCACGTTACTGTATATTAACTGTTAGCTAGGGTCCAACTTACATTACTGCCTTGCTCAGTCTTAACATACCTAGCGGTGTTCTATCTGCTTCACTTTATTTTGTTAATATGTCGTGTTATTTGTTGTTTTTGCTCACCATTACCGCTCTACTTCCCTGTAGATTCCCCAACCCCCATTGATGGGGAAGAGGACCCATTGACTTGGTGGAAAACAAACGAAAAAAGATTTCCGTTAATGGCAAGATTAGCACGGAAATACCTGTGCATATGTGCAACTGGTACTCCATCAGAGAGGGTCTTCAGCACAGAGGGTAGTGTAGTCACTCCAATCCGCAGCTTATTAAAACCAGAAAAGGTTAATATGTTGGTGTTTCTGGCCAGAAACATCGAAATGTAAACATGGTCTATGGTGATTATTATTAGAATTATACGCACGTTGCGCAATCCGTTACGAACCTTTTCAATTTTGATTTTGCATGCATATTGTTTTTTAAACCTTCATTCGTGTAGTTCATGAGTACTTTACGATTTTCAATAAAATAATTTATTTTGTAGCCTTTGCTATGGTTTGCACGACAAAAAAAGTTAATTGTGCTGCTTATTATAAGTGAAATGTAAATCCCGAGTTTCGGTCTGAGTGTTGTTCCCGTTTTCTTGTTCTGCTGTGTTTTAATACAGGTGTGTTATCAGAATCACATTCATTCTTTCATTTGATTTGACATTATGGCCATTGACCAAGGCAAATTGTCTTTAAATATATTAACCAGACAAAAGTTATTTGACGTTCGCTGAAGTCTGGGTTTAATTTAAACTGCTGCTTCAGTGGATTGAGTCACATGAAGACACTAAGCTACTAATAATTCATTAATAAGGTTTTTTTAATATAAAAATTAAATGATTTAATTATGTAATGTTGTAAGACATGCAAAAAAGACAAGATGAGGCTATATATGTAGCCTGCCTGACACGGTACAGAACACGTCTGTCACGATCTTCCCTTGTATGGAGTTACATTTGTCTCAAAAAGAACAAACAAAATTATTACTATTGCAACCAAAAATATGTATTGCAAACAAAAAAATAAATATTGAATGCAAAACATCCACGAAAAGGTATCGAGATCCGCAAGAAATCAAAACGTTTTAAATGCAAAGACAAATGTATTGCAGTTTTTTTTTCTATCTCTGCTTACGTTGACATGGTTTTTGCTCTCGGTCTTTTTTTGCAGTTGCGAGTTCAGGTTTTTGCTCTTGGTTTCTTTTTTGCAGTTTCTAATTTTTTGACACAATTGTAACGTGTGGGCGGGGTTTAGCTGACTTCCAAGAAGACGGGTCTCCATTGGTCAGTCGGATTTCAAGCAGTAGATTGCATTCTTTGAATTTCATTTGTCTATGTCACGATGGCAGACATACTGTATAAATGTAAAATGTCTAGGAACAAAACCCAATATTATGAGTGAGTTTGTGAGCATACCACCTGAGGCTGCAAAAAGCCACGTTCCGGCTGCCCAGCCATCGTGACAATGCAATCTACTGCTCGAAATCCGGCCGACCAATGGAGACCCGACACAATTCAGAGGTGATTAGTCGACAAGTGTGATGAGGATTTTTTTCTTTTTGTAAAGAATATGAAGTGTAGTACTTACTCTGAATGTATTGTATCACCCAAGCCTGTCTTGCTTACCTTCCTCGAATAACTCCGCAGAACAACTCAGCAGAGCTGTCTTTGTTTCGGAGACAGTCTTAGTTGCAAGAGACAGCAATGCCACTAGACAAGATGCCGTTACAAGCTGTTATTCAGGCAAGACAGGCACTGAAAACAAAGGACTGGAACTGAAACAACAAAACACAACCAAGGATCAGACCTCTTGAAAACGGAAAACAGCAAACACTACATGACACGTAACGTAACTGAAAAGCACCCAAACCCAGCATAACACAGAAAACCCCCCAACAGATTACAGACATCAAACCCTGACAAGGAGACAGACATCAAACACAGAACCATCCAACATATACCAACCAAACCCTTGAACTAAACACAAGAACGAAATAGGAAATACATCTTACAAACAATAAAGTAACATGCATACCGACATGAAACACAGACAGCCTACAGTATTTTAAATAGCATATATGCATTAGTTATACTTTACATTTAATTTAGAGAGCACTCCCTGCAACGTTTTTATAATAACTAACTATAGAAGAGATTAGGATTAGTCAGTGGTTCTCGAACATTTTTGGTCGCACCCCTCTTTACACCTAAAAAAGAGAGAATAATAAACCAGAACTTTAACTTTTAATTAACAACATTTAAATAGTTAAGTGTTGTGATGCTTTTTGGATGGACGCTATATAAAAGCGCCCATATAGCAGCTTTGGGGAGTGCATCACAAGCTCAGCTTCTTGTTGGTCTTCTCATCGAAGCGCGCAGCAGCGGAGTCCCGCGTTCACAATAGCAGCTTATGATTCGGTCCGCTGAAGAGGTGTTTTTGAGTAACTTCAATGTTGGGCTTGTTCCAACGGTCTAAAGAAGAACCATTCAGTGTAAATGTCGTTCGTTGACTCTTTATAAAGGCTTTGCGCTAACCGCTTTCAAGCACTAGAACGCCGTACTAGTAACGTAACGGCTGTTTTTTTCTGCAGGTCTCCCGTAGTAACCGCCCTACGCTTTGAGAAACACTGGACTCGCAAGGGGGGCGTGGCATCACGATGGTGGATATCGTCCATCGGCACAACCCTAGTAGAAATCTTTGGTTCATGCATATTAACATCCATAGTCTTCTCCCTAAACTAGACTTACTCACTGCTCTTCCACACTCAGCCAACCCTGACATCTTAGCCATGTCTGAATCCTGGCTTAGGAAGTCTGTAAATAACTCAGAAATAACAATTCCCAACTATAACACCTTTCACCAAGACCGCACAACTAAGGGCGGTGGAGTAGCAATCTACTTCCGAGACAAACTACAGAGCTCAGTCATCTTGTCTAGGTCTGTCCCCAAAGTTTGAGCTTCTAGTTCTAAAAATGTATTTATCCAGAAACAAGGCTATTACTGTTGCTGCCTGTTACAGACCCCCCTCAGCCCCGTGCAGTGCCCTTGACTCCATTTGTGAATTGATTGCCCCCCATCTTTCTTCTAAGTTCATACTGCTTGGTGACTTAAACTGGGATATGCTTAACCCCCCAGTCACATTACTCTCTAAGCTTGATGCACTCAACCTCACACAAATTATAAATGAACCAAACAGGTTCTACCTCAAATCAGAAACCAAGGGGACCCTCATAGACGTTGCCCTGACCAACTTGCCCTGTACATATACCTCTGCTGTTTATAACCAGGATCTCAGTGTTCACTGCCTTATTGCCTGCGTCCGTAATGGGACCGGGGTTAAACGACCACCTCACATCTCCGTCAGGCGCTGTCTAAAACACTTCTGCGAACAGGCCTTTCTAAACGACCTGAACACTACACCTTGGGTGAACATTAATCACATCCCATCCGTAGAGGACGCTTGGCTGTTCATCAAAAGTGAATTCCTCTCTGTCCTAGATAAACATGCCCCATTTAAAAAGTTCAGATCAAAAGACAGATACAGCCCTTGGTTCACCACTGAACTGACCTCTCTTAACCAACACAAAAACACATTGTGACGTGTCGCACTAGCGTCACACAACCCTCGTGATATGCAACTCTTCAAAGAAGCCAGAAACTGGTACACCCAGGTAGTCAGGGAAACTAAGGCCTGCTTCTTTAAACAGAAATTTGCATCCTGCCACATCAACTCCAAAATGTTTTGGGACACTGTTAAATCTCAGGAGAACAAGATCACCTCCTCCCAGTTTCCTACAGCCCTAAAATTAGGTACTACTGTCAACACTGATAGGACTATGATACTGGAGAACTTTAATAGGTATTTCGCCGGCCATGCCTTTCATCTAAACACTCCCCCCCAAGCTAACGACTCTACAAACCCAACAGCCAGGTCCCCACACAAACAGATTGTCAACCATCTTGAATCCCATCATGTCCTTCCGCTATTCAATCTGGTTTTCATGCTGGTCATGGCTGCACCACGGCTACCCTAAAGGTCCTAAATGACATCATAGCAGCCATTGAATAAAAGCACTACTGTGCAGCCGTCTACATCGACCTGTCCAAGGCAGTTGACTCTGTTAACCATCGTGTTCTCATCAGCCGACTCAACAGCCTGGATTTCTCTCGCGACTGCCTCGCCTGGTTCTCCAACTATCTCTCTGACAGGGTCCAGCAGGGTCCTGTTAACATACTGATTCACCATGCTGACAGGGTCCAGCATGTTAAATCAGAGGGCCTGCTGTCGGAACCCAGGGCCGTCTCCATGGGGGTGCCACAGGGTTTGATTCTCGGGCCGACTCTTTTCTCTCTCTACATCAACGGTGTGGCTCACGCTGCTGTAGACTCCCAGATTCATCTCTATGCAGATGATACCATCCTGTACACGTCAGGCCATTCATTAGATACAGTGCTCTCAAATCTCCAAGAGAGTTTAAATGTCATTCAACATTTATTCCGTAGCCTACAGTTATTACTAAACTCTAGTAAAACTAAGTGTATGCTTTTCAACCAATCACTACCAACACCTGCCCGTCTACCTAGCATCACCACGTTGGATGGGTCTGAGCTAGAATATGTTGATACATATAAATATCTAGGTGTCTTGTTAGACAGCTCTCTCTCCTTCCAGCCGCAGATGAACAAACAAAGATCTAAAATTAAATCCAGAATCGACTTCCTCTTCCGCAACAGGGCCTCCATCACTCATGCTGCTAAATTTTCCCTGGTGAAAATGACAATCATTCCAATGTTCGACTTTGGCGATGTCATTTATAGAACAGCCTCAATCATTTGTACCAACTTATTTACAAGTCTCTGCTTGGCAAAGTCCCACTGTACTTAAAGGGCCAATCTTTTTTCTCACTTATCGTGGTCACTTATGTAGTGGAAATGTGAAAGAATTTTTGAAATTGGTGCCTTCTAGGCAGAGAAAAAGATTAAAATGTGTTTTCGGCTCATGTGGATGAAATACACCAAATCCCAGAATGCACTTGTTTCGCTGCTCTACAAGTCCTCTCCCAAGCCATGCCTACCGGCTAAGGGCTGGCAGAAGGGAAGGCTAGCTACTAGCTAATTGACTGGAAAACAGAAAGGACACCGGTTAACGTGAGTCTCCGTGACGAGTTTCTTGATAAAGTAATTTAAATACTAGCCTTGCGTTGTACCGGGATGTACATCCAACACAAGGAAAGGACATGTAGTTAGTTTCCATCGTTTTCCCGTTGAACATTTAGAGCGGTGCAAACAGTGGCTGCAGGCTATCAACCACCCAAAGTTCCGAGAATATATTGTACAGGACGTTTTTAGATGTATCTTCTTGTTTATTTTTAATGCGTACCCTTGACTATGGTGGCAGAATATATTTTTTTATTTGTAATTAATAAAAGTATATACATTTCTTCATATTTCCCTGTACTCTTTTGTAAACCAAAGTAATACATTATAGACTTGTGGAGGCTGGTTACTCTCAATGTGATTTAGCTGTAACTACTTACTGTACACACTAACTGGATTATTTCCCTTGTTGGAATTAATTAGTGTTGAAGGGAAATCTTATGTATATTACACAATTTAGACTGGAATTTTAAAAAGACAATGCAAGACAGGAGCATGGAAACAGAGTAGCTCCTTATATGAAGTGCTTTCCTCCAATTGCAGTCAATATTACTCTAGGCAAATATATAATTTAATAGACAACACTAAAAGGACTACAACACTAACCACAACCAAGATGAGTTTGAACTTTTATTGTTTTTAAACATAATATAAACAATTTCACACTCATAGCTCTTCCAGAGCTTCAGCAGTTTCTTGATAGCCACAGTATTGTCCGTCACTACCTGGAAATCTCTGTCTGATGTCCTGAACAACACAGGCAGGCAAAACAAGACGATAGCCTTTCCCCAGTCTCTCTTCTTGCAGGACCCATTCCACGAAATGACGGTAGGCTGTATTGCCGATATCTCAGCTAACTGACGTGAACAACAAATAAATACTCACTTTATACTGAAGCGTCCGTTTGTCCATGCGTGCATTGGCTGGCGTTTCCAATTGACCTTCGGAATCCTGAAATAAGTTTCCAAAACACATGTGTGGATCAAAGCTGGGGTGCTCTGTTACGCATGCTGGCGGTCCCGTTTCTAATGCAGATTCAGTTATTTCTTCAAGAAGAAAATGGCATCGCTGAAATTCGCAACAGCAGCGGGACTCTATCTGTGTCCATAGGCGCACAGCGAGAGCACTGGCACCACCAGTCCGCCCCAGCTCGACTCTGTACGGGCTCTTCCTCATGACCGCCAGGCAAGCTTCGCTCCTCTGCAGCAGCAGCCTCTTGTTCCTCCATCAAACGCAACTGTTTCTTGCTGTATTGTGGCTCGTACAGGCAGCCACGAACATCAGATTCGCGCAACAGATCTTCAAAATCCCTTTCTGCCATTTCGTCTTCAAAATTACATTCTGCCATCGTGGTTGGTCTAATACTCGCCTTTCTCCACAACAAGCAAGATCGGGTTAGCTTAGCTACAAGATGGCTGACACTATTTTGAGAATCTGTGAGCGAGGCCCCACCCCCTATGGTCGGGTTGAAAAAATGCGGAAGTATCATCTACTACTGGTTGTAGTTTATAGCCGCTTTAAAAAAAGCCTCCAATGACGCAAAAATCAAGATATCTCTCTTACCAGATGGAGTTGAGGGGTAGGAGTAAGGTCATTGGAAAATACTACCATTTGTCTACTGACACAAAGCTAAATGCAAAATCAGTGGAGTGGTCCTTTAAGCTGTCTAGTAGGGGTGTGACGAGATCTCGCGAGATTAAAACGCGACGAGATTTCTCGTCGAGGTGAAAAGTTGTCTCATGAGTTGTGATGTCAGCGTGTATGGAACGCCAAGTGGCTGAAAACGTGACACACTTCAAACGTTGTCTAATAAGACATTCAAAACGCCTGTTCTACAACGCTCGTTGTCTAATAAGACGTCCAAAACGCCTGTTCTACAACGCACGTTGTCTAATAAGACGTTCAAAACACCTGTTCTACAATGCACGTTGTCTAATAAGACGTTCAAAACGAGTGTAATGATGTATTTTCGCTTGATCTGTTCAAGTGTATCTACATGTTTTTGCACTCGCTTACTTCTAGTGTAATTTCATTTTTACACTAGCCGTTTACGTCTTTAATTTTGTACGCTCGTAATTGGTCGGTCTTTCTCAGACGCTCGTAATTGTCATGTCTTTCTCAGACACTCGTCGGACTTTGGCACCATTCATTTTTAAGGCTACAGCGCATGCGTATTTTGAGAAGCTGACATGAGGATCAGCCAGCAATCATTCATTGTTTACCGGGGGGCAGGGCCACCGATGTAGCCCCTAATCTGGAGTTGGTGCTAGCGAAGTCTAAAACTGTAAAGCGTAGGGAGTATAGAGATATTGTTATTCACGTTGGCACTAACGATGTTAGGATGAGGCAGTCAGAGGTTACGAAGTAGAACCTAGCGTTAGCGTGTAGTTTAGCTAAAAAGATGTGTCGGCATCGAGTAATAGTCTCTGGCCCCCTGCCAGCTAGGGGCAGTGATGAGATCTACAGCAGACTCTCACAGCTCAATCGCTGGCTGAAGACGGAGTTCTGCCCGTCGCAATCGATAGGTTATGTGGATAATTGGCCAGGTTTTTGGGACTCGCCCAGGTACAGGGTCAAGCCTGAGCTGCTGAAGAGCGACGGACTCCATCCTAGCTGGAGAGGTGCTCTTCTTTTGTCTAGGAATATCGCTAGGAGACTCACTCCTATAGTGTTAACATGAGATAGGGTGCAGGTCAGGCAGCAGGCTGTTAGCCAGCCTGCTAGACTAGTGGGATCTGCTGATAGCATAGCCAGAGCAGTCAGCAAACCCTGCACCATCGACACCGTCATTAAAACTAGGCTCAATAAAATAAAAAAGGTAGTGTTAATAAAAGCAACCTTATTAATATAAGGCCCTCAATTAGTCCAGTCATAAATAAAACTGACATTAACATCTCATATCTAAAAATAGGTCTCCTAAATATTAGATCACTTACCTCAAAAGCAATTACAGTAAATGAATTAATCACTGATCATACATTGGACTTAATTGCCCTGTGTGTAACCTGGCTTAAGCCTGATGAATTTATTGCTTATTGCTTTAAATGAAGCTTCCCCTCCTGGTTACACTAGTGATCAGATTCCCCGTGCATCCCGTAAAGGGGGGGGGGGGTGTTGCTAATATTTATGCTACACAATATAATCTTTCATTAAAACAAATCACTGGGTTTCTGTCTTTTGAAGTATTACTTGTGAACAAATCAGGGCAATACCTCGTTTTTGATAGCTACTATTTACAGGCCTCCTGGGCCGTACACATTGTTCCTAAGTGAGTTTCCAGAATTCTTGTCCAACATTGTAGTCATGGCAGATTCTATTTTAATCTTGTGGTGGAAATCAGGATTGCTATGTCTGCCCCAGCAGTATATTCTGTGCATCAACTTTGTTTATAAGTTGGGGTGCGGCTGTTAGGAATGTGGGGAGGGATCTAGCAGACAAAGGACTGGCTGAACAGGGCATCGATTGGTCCTAGGCAGGGTCTTGGGGTACATGTGGTCATTCCTGATTGGTTTGACCTTTCCTAATAAAGGCTGAGAATGCCAGGAGACGTCCCTTCTGCCTTTTGACCTGCTAGCTGGTACAACTGTGAGAGGAGCAGACGTTTACTGGTGGCTGTAAACTTCTTATCTGTTTTAAATAAATACCCTTAAAAGTTGTCTCGTTCGACTCTGTGGTCATTGAACCTGTTTTTCCTACGATAATCTCTGGTGATTTTAACATCCATATGGAAAATACCAATGACCCTCTTCAAAAGGCATTTAGTGCCATAATTGATTCGGTAGGTTTTGTCCAAAATGTCTCCTACGCAAATGGGCCTACGCACTGTCACAATCATACTTTAGATATAGTGTTATCAAAGGGAATAAATGTTATTGATCTAACTATTTTTCCTCAAAAACCTGGTTTATCTGACCATAATCTTATAACATTAAGCATTAAAACAAGTGACACTTTTGCCCCCGAGGTAGGGATCTTTAAAACCTGTTGCATAAACTCTACGACTACTAATACATTTATTGACGCACTTCCAAGCTCGATCGGCCTGCTAAATGATGGTAGAGTTACATCATCTATACACAATCAAATAGAGGATCTATACTGCGTAAGACTTTAGATGCTGTGGCACCCCTAAAAACAAAACCAATACAAAACAAGAAACTTGCTCCCTGGTCCACTGACACTACTAGAACACTTAAGCAAGCCTCAAAAAAAAATTGGGGCGAAAGTGGCGCTCCACTAAGTTAGAAGTATTTAGACTAGCCTGGATTGATAGTACTGTGCAATACCGGAAATCACTTATAAGTGCTCGATCAGCCTACTTATCTAATCTAATCGACACAAACAAAAAAATCCTACATTTCTTTTTGACACAATTGCAAAACTCACTAAAAAGCAATGTTTAACCAATGAAGTGGGTCTTCATTTTAGTTGTGATGAATTCATGAACTACTTCGATGAAAAAAAAAAAAAAAATAATAATAATAATCAACATTAGAAAAGAAATTGCAAATTGTACCCTTAACTGCCTCAGTTCTCAAAAACTTTGTTGTCCTGAGAGCCCGCAGAGCTGCCCTGATTTATTTTCAATGGCAACTCTTGAATCTTTTGTACCTGTGTCTCTTGAAACATTTACAAAATTAATAAATAGTTCAAAATCAACCAACTGTCAACTACTAGACCCAATTCCAACTAAATTACTTAAGGAGTTACTTCCTGTGCTTGGCCCATCAATGTTGAACATAATAAATTGATCCCTATCCTCCGGATCAGTGCCAACCTCACTAAAAATTGCAGAAATTAAGCCTCTGCTAAAAAAATGTAACTTAGATCCAGACATCCTAAAGAACTACCGACCAATATCAAACCTCCCGTTCCTTTCAAAAATCTGTCTCACTACAACTTACGGCTTTTCTGAAGACAAATAATATATATGAAAAACTTCACTCCGGTTTTAGACCCCATCATAGCACTGAGACTGCACTTGTTAAGGTGGTAAACAACCTTTTATTGGCTTCTGACAAAGGTTCTGCATCTCTCCTATTGCTTCTTGATCTAAGTGCTGCCTCACTCAATAGTGTCAAAAAGATTGGAGACTTGTTGGGCTAAGAGGACATGTTCTCGACTGGTTTAGATCTTATTTATCAGATAGACTTCAGTTTGTTTGTGTAGATGGTTTATCCTCTAACAAATCAAAGGTATGCTTTGGTCTTCCGCAAGGCTCAGTCTTAGGACCACTTCTGTTCTCATTCTATATGTTGCCTTTGGGTGATGTAATCCGAAAACATAATGTCAATTTTCACTGCTATGCTGATGACACGCAGCTGTATATTGCTATGAAACATGGAGAAGCCCCTAAATTAGCTACTATGGAAGCTTGTGTTTCAGATATACGAAATTGGATGACAGAGAATTTTCTGCTCCTAAATTCAGATAAAACTGAAATGCTAATTTTAGGACCTAAGAAACAGAGAGATTTATTGACAGACCTTACGCTGAACCTAAACGGATGTATAGTCATTTCACAAAAAACTGTCAAAAACCTTGGAGTGACCCTTGACCCGGATCTCTTGTTTGACGATCACACAAAATATATTTCAAGGACAGCATTTTTCCATCTTCGAAATATTGCAAAAATCTGAAACTATTTATCAAAAATGTATGCAGAAAAACGAATCCATGCTTTTGTTACCTCACGATTAGATTATTGCAATGTTATATTCTCTGGTTACCCTGATAAATCAATAAACAAACTTCAATTAGTACTTAATACGCCTGCTAGAATCTTAACCAGAACTAAGAAGTTTGACCATATTACCCCAGTTTTAGCCTCTTTACATTGGCTGCCTGTCAAGGCTAGGGCAGACTTTAAAGTACTACTGTTAACATATAAAGCTTTACATTAACTTGCTCCCACCTACCTTCTGAATTAGTCCAGCCATACATACCCACGTGTAACCTTAGATCAAAGGATGCTGGTCTCCTAATTGTACCTAAAATTTCTAAACAAACAGCTGGTGGTAGAGCCTTCTCCTATAGAGATCCTCTATTATGGAATGAGTTGCCAATCTGGGTTAGAAATGTAGATTCTGTTCAAACCTTTAAATCACAATTAAAAACATATCTTTTCAGTAAGGTCTATGGTTGAGTGTAATATGGCCCAGGGTACGAAGGTGAACGGAAGGCTCGGATCTCATTCTGCCCTGCTGACTTTGCCTTGCGGGTTCACATCTCCCCTGGCGTATCGTCTCTCGATTGCTGCCTGGGGGTGCAGTCACTGGCTCGCTATGGTTCCCTGTAGTTGCCTCATTCGAGTAGCTTTTTGAGCAAAAACGATACCTCCAGGCTGCTGCCTGGGGGGAGGAGTCACTGGCTCGCTATAGCTCTCCTTTGTTCGCTCAATCCGAGTAGCTGGTGAATTAAACTCTGATTATCCCAGTTAACTGTGGGGAGGAGTCACTGGTTCGCTATAGCTCTCCTTTGTTCGCTCAATCCCAGTAGCTGGTGAATTAAACTCTGATTATCCCAGTTAACTGTGGGGAGGAGTCACTGGGTCGCTATAGCTCTCCTTTGTTCGCTCAATCCGAGTAGCTGGTGAATTAAACTCTGATTATCCCAGTTATCTGTGGGGAGGAGTCACTGGTTCGCTATAGCTCTCCTTTGTTCGCTCAATCCGAGTAGCTGGTGAATTAAACTCTGATTATCCCAGTTAACTGTGGGGAGGAGTCACTGGCTCGCTATAGCTCTCCTTTGTTCGCTCAATCCGAGTAGCTGGTGAATTAAACTCTGATTATCCCAGTTAACTGTGGGGAGGAGTCACTGGCTCGCTATAGCTCTCCTTTGTTCGCTCAATCCGAGTAGCTGGTGAATTAAACTCTGATTATCCCAGTTAACTGTGGGGAGGAGTCACTGGGTCACTATAGTGCTCTGTTGCAGCCTCAATTCGAGTAGCTTTGTGAGGAAAAACTAAACCTCCCATATGCTCCTCGGAGTGTGGATGTCACTGGCTCGCTATAGCTCTTGTTTGTTCCACCAGCTCGAGTAACTTTGTGAGCAAAAACTAAACCTGCCCGAGTGGTCATGGTCGATTGGTGTCCCTGGGTTGATGCTCGGCAAAGTGGGTGGGTGATCTCTGGCCTATTGGGCCCTGTTTCGGGGTTTACCCTGTTCAGGGCCACAGCTTCACTGGACCCCCCTGTCTTATTCTAAGATCTATGCTGCTATATTATGGTGCCGGGGACGTAGGGAACCAGGGTGTCTAACCTTTCCTGTGTCCTGTCTCTACTAACATCTGTCTGGACTTGTCCTGGGTTTACCCGTTCATGGCCATTGTCTCACTAACCCCCCTGTCTCCTTTTAAAGTATTATGTTCGGTGTACTATTGTGCCGGGAACTAGTGTCCAACCTTTCCCTGTGTTTGTGTCCACTTCTGTCAGGGGGACCGCTCCAGCTTGGAGCATATGCTGGATCCTCCCTGGGGCCCCTGACTGTGCGGCTGAAGGAACAGCTTATGCAACCGGAACTTCTTCCTCCAAGCCTATCAAATCCAACATCCCTCCCGGACATCCCGGACTATTTTGTTTCTCAGTTTTTCACACCTCGCTTGTTGTATTGTCATAAACTGACCCAGCCCAGCCAGAAGAGGACTGGTGATCCCTCAGAGCCTGGTTCCTCTCTAGGTTTCTTCCTAAATCTGACTTTCAGGGAGTTTTTCCTAGCCGCCGTGTATCAACTTGTTCAACTTGTTGATGTTTGCTCTGTCGGATTCAGGCTGGGTGATTGTAAAAGCACTTTGTGACAACTTTTGTTGTAAAAAGGGCTTTATAAATACATTTGATTGATTGATTGATGCTGCTTTAGTAAATCTCAACAAAACTAACAGCTTTCTTCTTGGGGTTATGTTTGCAGATGCCTCATTGGAATTATACAGCACGTCTGAAGGCTGTTTGCAGCTCCATGGCTGATGTGTTTGGTTCTTTTTTTCATTCTGTTTTTCATTCTGTGAAGTGACCACACTGTTTGGTGATTATAAAAACACCATTGATTTTGTGTGAATACAACATTGATGTTTGTGCAATTTATTAAAACTATGAAAACTATTTTTGCCCAGTTTTGTGTATTCATTTGTATTTAAATGCTAAATAAATTGAAGATGGATCAAGGTATAAAAGCTTTGAATACAGCATGAGCATTTATTCAGTACACATTTATTTTAAATGTAATGTAATTTACAAGGAAGTAGTGGCTGCTGACTTAGCACTAACACTAGTTTATCAGGTGACCAAGAATCTGAGCCGGTATTTAGTGTAGAAAAAAGTTCCGGCCCAGATTCGGCCCTAAACTGTTACACACTTGGCCCAGATGTGGGCCGGATCTGACAGTATCTGGTCCGGAGCCGGCCCAGTGCTGGTCCGGATGATTAAAGCGGATCCGTGCCGGTATTGGCCCGTTGTGCCAAAAGACACCGGCCCAGGTCCGTTGCGCGGATCTGGCCCAGAAATTACGAATGGTCTGGGCCAGATCTGGGCCAGATGATTTTTGCTATGTGGGTTAGTAGTTCTCACGTCTCGTCCATATTGGAAATCTTCACTTTTCCTCTCCTAACTATACTGGATTAATTGGATAGATGAACTCGGCGACGGTATAAACTAGTTATCGGTGTTAAAAAAGGCTTTAACTTCGGCGTAGGCGAGTGTCTCCGGACCTCCATTGACTCTCCTTCCCGCCGCATTCCACCTGCCTCGGCACAGCTCCGTCTCCAGTCGCTCCCTCTCGCCTACACGGGCGTGCACCCCCAACTCCTCAAGTACCAGCTTAGCGTCCGTCAATGTCGGGTAGGTCTTCGTGCCATCCTCCATTTCACGAGTTCGCACTTTCATGCCAATTAAGGGATATAGGTTTAATGCGTATTTGGCGTGCTGTCCGGAGGGAGGGTTCCGGGCTCGGAATCTGGCCCGGGGCTCCGGGCTGGGAATTTGGCCCGAACCCAGAGTACCCCCCCCCCCGCATGTAAGTGGTTAGGACTAGAATTTGAGCGGAGAAGGGGTGGTGGGGGGATGCTGCGAGCTGTCAGCGGAGCGAGGTAAGACTGCTGAGTCTATATGTACCCTCTAGCTGTTAATTGCTGAGGGCTTCCACCTGTAATTAATTAGCTGGAAGTCCCCCTCCCGAACCTTGTTAGTAAACCTCATTTCACGAGTTCGCACTTACATGCCAATTAAGGGATATAGGTTTAATGCGTATTTGGCGTGCTGTCCGGAGGGAGGGTTCCGGGCTCGGAATCCGGCCCGGGGCTCCGGGCTCGGAATTTGGCCCGAACCCAGAGTACCCCCCTAACGCTAAGGAGCAGAGGACAGCCGCTGGATTATAAACCCCCCAGAGAGCCAAGCTTGGCGGACTGGCATCGCGAGGAAGGGTCTGACTTTTTTTTTGTTTTGTTTTTTTTGTATGTGCGGGGGCCTGTGAAGCCGTTCACGGCCTGGACTAGATGGGCCCTGCTGGCCTGTGGACGTGGGGCGTTTCAACGTTTGTTGTGGGACCGAGGCCCGCTTGGTATTCCTATTCCGACTGCTGTGAGACCAATGCTCGCTGGACGGAAAGGAGAAACGTGGGAGCTTTGCTGTGGGACCAATGCCCGTTTGGTATAGATTTATTCCGACCGCTGTGAGACCAATGCTCGCTGGACGGAAAGGAGAAACGTGGGAGCTTTGCTGTGGGACCAATGCCCGTTTGGTATAGATTTATTCCGACCACTGAGAGACCAATGCTCGCTGGACGGAAAGGAGGAACGTACAGGAAAGTGAGTGCTTGCCCGGGAGGTTCTCACGCGGCATCTGCTAGAGACCAAATGCTCACTGGATGAAAGAGAGAACGATGGGGCTCGACCGGGGAAGTTCTCGCTCCGTCCGCTGTGAGACTAGTGCTCGCTGGACGGAAAGGGGAAACGCGAGGGGGAAAATGAGTGCTTGCCCGGGAGATTTTCTCACGCGGCACCTGCTGGAGACCAAATGCTCACTGGATGAAAAGAGAAAACGTTGGAGCTCGACCGGGGAAGTTCTCACTCCGTCCGCTGTGAGACTAGTGCTCGCTGGACGGAAAGGGGAAACGCGAAGGGGAAAATGAGTGCCTGCCCGGGAGATTTTCTCACGCGGCATCTGCTGGAGACCGAATGCTCAGTGGATGAAAGAGAAAACAGGAGCGCTCTACCGGGGGGGCTCTCACTCCGTCCGCTGTGAGGCCAATGCTCGCTGGACGGAAAGAGAGGACAGAAAAGGAAAAAGGGGGTTCTATTAATTAGAACGGAGTTCTATTACTTAGTTAATTTAATTGTCCATTTATCTATTGGTTCATTTGTTTACGAGGGTTTGGTGAGCTATTTTGATATGGGACCGATTTGTCCTGATATAGCTCTGGAAAGCGTCGGAGGACCATCTCCCAAGGGCTTGGATCTGCTGTTGGGAGAGGCCTTTTTGGGCTGCTGAAGTTGCTGCCCCGATGCGGAATGAGTGGCCTGAAAAGTGTTCTGCTGGAATGCCTGACTGCTGGAGAACGGATTTGAGGTGCTTCTGGAACCAGAAACGTGACACGGGTTTTCGGGATTCGTGCACGAACAGGGGTTCCAGAGGAGATCTAGCCTGGGATCTTCTCCGTTGCAGGTAAACCCGAATTGACTGGTACGGTTGGATTTGCGAGGCTAGGTTAAAAATGTAGATAAAATGGCCTTTATTGGTCTGGTCGGTGTTGCTTCGTTTAATCAGAAATGAAATTGCCTCGTCGTCTATCACTGATAGGTCTGAGATGGTGGGGTGGATTTCGGGGTCGAATTTGGAAGTGGTGGTGAGTTCCGAGCACCTGAGGAAGCCGAAAAAGGCTAGGATAAACATGGCGTCCAGTGTGCGGGCGGCACCTAGGGGCTGGTAGCCTGTGCGGAGGGTGTAAATGCATTTGGTTAAGATATCAAGGGTTAAGGGTTGCCTGGCGTCAGTACGGGTGGGCTGGGATCTTTGAATCCCTTTAATCAGGAGGGAGATTTGTGCGTTGCTTATTCCAGGGGAGGGAGCGCCGTGCATCAATTTATGGAAAAACTGGATGCCGCTCAGATAACCTCTAATGGACCCGGCTTGTAAGCCCTTTATGGTATATAGATAGGAGGTGAAAGACGTTATGGAAAGAAGGGAAAAATCGGGGAAGGGTAGGTTGTAAGAAGCGTGGAATGTTTTAAAACTTTTCCAGGCGGTAAGGTAGGATTGGAGGGTCCTGGGGACGACTGCGTGAAGGATGGTGTTGAGTGATGAGTCGAGCAGGGTTTTTAGCGGGTGGTTTACGGGAATATCAACTCCGAATAGCGAGGTACCGGAGTAGGGATATGGTCCGCCTCCGGAGCCAGCGTCCTGAATTTCTGAGAGGATCTGGGCGCGGATGTGCTGGGAAACCGGCGGGGGTTCCATGGCGACGGCGTTAGACGGCACGGGCATCGGGGTGGCTGTGAAGAGGGAGTATGGGGATTTGGATTGGGTGGAGGCGCAGGGGAGGGTGTACCCCGGAGCTTGGAACGTAGGCGGTGGGAACGAGCCTAGGGGACCTGCTGCGGCAGGGGGGGGAAAGTTGGGCGGGGGGAAAGGAGGCTGGTAGGGAAAAGGGGGAGCTTGCGCTGCGAGCGGGGGCGGGCCCGCGCTTGTTTGCAGCTGCGGGGCTGCGGCCCACTGCTGGTGGGCGGGGTTAGCTGTGGGCCACTGCTGGTGGGCGGGGTTGGCACCTGGGTAGAAGGACTGGAGTCCAGGGATAGCCTGTACAGCTGCTGGCTGCGGAAGCTGCGCGCTAGTGCCTGGGGCCAGAGCTCGGGGCTGCTGGAAAGGGAGAGGGTTATTGGGGGTGTAAAGTTGCGCTACGGAAGGGAAGCCGCAGGGCTCGTCCGGACGCGCCGCTGCGGCGGCGGAGGCATTTACGGAACGCAGCGAGCGGTGTCCTGAGCGGGAGGACGACGGAGTTGCCTGGGCCGAAATGCTTAGGGCCCCGCGGGTTTTGCCCTGCCTGCGGCCGGGTTTAGGAGGAGCTTGGAGGGAGACGTACAAGTCGTACAGCTCCACCTTGTGCATTTTCCTGGAGACCTGCGTGTCCGAGTAGCCTAGCGCCTGTCTCAACCCGGCTACGGTCCACTTCCCGATGGGAGGGATCGTCGGGACGGTCGAGCGGTAGGAGGAGGCCGGGGAAATAGGCGGTGGTCTTGCTGGGGGCGGCGAAGCCTGGTACCGGCGTCTGAGAGAACGCACGGCTGGTCGGGCCGGAGTGCGGCCGCGGGAAGAGGTCCTGGGTTCGGGAGGGGCGTCCGGCGTGGCCGGACTGATCGGAGGACCCGCGACTTGCGGGGGGGCATTCGTGGGAATGCTGACGCCTTCGTCGGAGGAAGAGCTTAACTGAGACATAATATCCGCGAGAGAGACTATTATGCTGCGAGCTGTCAGCGGAGCGAGGTAAGACTGCTGAGTCTATATGTACCCTCTAGCTGTTAATTGCTGAGGGCTTCCACCTGTAATTAATTAGCTGGAAGTCCTCCTCCCGAACCTTGTTAGTAAACCTCATAAAAACTCTAAGCTGTGCAGGGAAAACCCACTTTGCCCTAGAGTTCTTCATCTTTAGCTGTTTTACTGCCTCATGCACCAGCGCCCTTTTCTTCTGCAGCTCGGGAAAGAAGTCGTGATCAAAGTAGATCTGATTTCCTTCGTGCATAACTTTCTTCTGCTCCCAGGCCTGCCTTAGGTTTTTGGACTTCTCAGTAAAAGAAATCATACTAACGACAAGCGAACGAGGGGCTGCTTCGGGGATCTTGGGCTTGGCAGTGAGCGCCCTGTGTGCTTTTTCAATGACGATGTTAAGCTCGCGAGGGAGTTGAAGAACAGATTTTAGCAAATCATGTACAAAAAGCTTGACATCTCTTCCCTTCGCTCCCTTCAGCCACTTTATAAATTCTCAGATTGTTTCACCTCAGATTGTTTCACGATTTTGCATATCTTCACATCGTGCATTCAAATCCATTTCTCGGTGCAGTAAATAACGAAGGGCCCGCTCATGGCGCCTAGCCGTGTCTTCATTAGCACCAATACGGTCCTCTGCCTCTGTGGTTCTCTTTTGCAGCTCAGTAAGTTCTCCTTTCAGATCAGCGAAGGACGTATCCAGCCGTGTTAAAGAGAGTTGGGTTTGAGTGTGTCCATCTTGGTTGTCCTTCTTCATTTTCTCGAGCTCAGCAAGTATTGACTCTGAGTCACGCATACTAGCATCCGATTGCGCACTCTGCGCTTGTAGCAGAGTTAGCTGCTTCAAGTTTTCGCCTTTTTCCTTAGCTGAGTCCTGTTTAGATTGACCTCTGCCTCTAGTTGTCGACAAGTTGAATTTGTTAAGAATCGCCAAGTTTTATGCTGGTTTTGTTAGGAAATTATTAAAATTTTGGACGGAGCGAGTCTCTCAGGCTGCTGTCAACATGGCGTCACCGGAAGTCCTCTCCCCAGCACTTTTTGAAATAGCTGATTTTGTCCCCACCACTTTTTGAAAGCATTTGGTTAAAATGTTCTGAAAAATCAAGCGAACCAAGAAATGTTAAAGGTTTATTTGCACAAAATAAAACATGCAATGCAGTTTAGATACAGAAATAAACATCATCATTCATGCACCGCTGTGTTGTGGTTGCGCTGTGTCACGTGACAACCAATGACGCGTCACCACGGAAAAATTAAAGTTTTTAACTCAGCTTTATTTTAACCAGCTGTAACATCACTCTAACACAGCACTCACTCTATGCTTAACTCCAGTTTTCACTCGGAACCCTCCTTCCGCCAGCCCCTTTTGCTGACGTCATTTCCATCACATATGATATCAAGTTTATGTGACATCTCCCCCTTTTAGTCTTATGTTTTATACAGTAATAAAACAAACTAGATAGCGTACAATTTCTGCAGAAATTGTGATGATGTGTGCTTGCGGCCACCCGTAGTCGACTGTGTACTGATATCAACTGCCAAACTGAGGTGACACTCAGCCAGTCAGTCACATAAGCCAGTCACATTAGTCACATAAGCCAGTCACATTAGTCACATAAGCCAGTCACATTAGTCACATTAGTCAGTCACATTAGTCAGTCACATTAGTCACATAAGCCAGTCACATTAGCCAGTCACATTAGCCAGTCACATTAGCCAGTCACATTAGTCAGTCACATTAGTCAGTCACATTAGTCACATTAGTCAGTCACATTAGTCAGTCACATTAGTCAGTCACATTAGTCACATAAGCCAGTCACATTAGTCACATAAGCCAGTCACATTAGTCACATAAGCCAGTCACATTAGTCACATAAGCCAGTCACATTAGTCACATAAGCCAGTCACATTAGTCAGTCACATTAGTCACATTAGCCAGTCACATTAGTCAGTCACATTAGTCAGTCACATTAGCCAGTCACATTAGCCAGTCACATTAGCCAGTCACATTAGCCAGTCACATTAGTCAGTCACATTAGTCAGTCACATTAGTCAGTCACATTAGTCACATAAGCCAGTCACATTAGTCAGTCACATTAGTCAGTCACATTAGTCACATAAGCCAGTCACATTAGCCAGTCACATTAGTCAGTCACATTAGTCAGTCACATTAGTCACATTAGTCAGTCACATTAGTCAGTCACATTAGTCAGTCACATTAGTCAGTCACAGTCACATTAGTCAGTCACATTAGTCACATTAGTCAGTCACATCACATTAGTCAGTCACATTAGTCAGTCATTAGTCAGTCACATTAGTCACATAAGCCAGTCACATTAGTCACATTAGTCACATTAGTCACACATAAGCCAGTCACATTAGTCACACAAGCCAGTCACATTAGTCACATTAGCCAGTCACATTAGCCAGTCACATTAGCCAGTCACATTAGCCAGTCACATTAGTCAGTCATTAGCCAGTCACATTAGTCACATTAGTCAGTCACATTAGTCAGTCACATTAGTCAGTCACATTAGTCACATTACATTAGTCAGTCACATTAGTCAGTCACATTAGCCAGTCACATTAGTCAGTCACATTAGCCAGTCACATTAGTCACATAGTCACATTAGTCAGTCACATTAGTCAGTCACATTAGTCACATTAGCCAGTCACATTAGTCAGTCACATTAGTCAGTCACATTAGTCACATTAGTCAGTCACATTAGTCAGTCACATTAGTCAGTCACATTAGTCAGTCACATTAGTCAGTCACATTAGTCAGTCACATTAGTCAGTCACATTAGTCAGTCACATTAGTCAGTCACATTAGTCACATTAGTCACATTAGTCAGTCACATAAGCCAGTCACATTAGCCAGTCACATTAGCCAGTCACATTAGTCAGTCACATTAGTCACATTAGCCAGTCACATTAGCCAGTCACATTAGCCAGTCACATTAGTCAGTCACATTAGCCAGTCACATTAGCCAGTCACATTAGCCAGTCACATTAGCCAGTCACATTAGTCAGTCACATTAGCCAGTCACATTAGCCAGTCACATTAGTCAGTCACATTAGTCAGTCACATTAGTCACACATTAGCCAGTCACATTAGTCAGTCACATTAGTCACATTAGTCAGTCACATTAGCCAGTCACAGTCCAGTCACATTAGCCAGTCACATTTAGCAGTCACATTAGTCAGTCACATTAGTCAGTCATTAGCCAGTCACATTAGTCACATTAGTCAGTCACATTAGTCAGTCACATTAGTCAGTCACATTAGTCACATTAGTCAGTCACATTAGCCAGTCACATTAGTCACATAAGCCAGTCACATTAGTCAGTCACATAAGTCAGTCACATTAGTCAGATAAGCCAGTCACATAAGTCAGTCACATTAGCCAGTCACATTAGCCAGTCACATTAGCCAGTCACATTAGCCAGTCACATTAGCCAGTCACATTAGCCAGTCACATTAGTCAGTCACATTAGTCAGTCACATTAGTCACATTAGTCAGTCACATTAGTCAGTCACATTAGTCAGTCACATTAGTCAGTCACATTAGTCAGTCACATTAGTCACATAAGCCAGTCACATTAGTCAGTCACATTAGTCACATTAGTCAGTCACATTAGTCACATTACATTAGTCAGTCACATTAGTCAGTCACATTAGTCACATTAGTCAGTCACATTAGTCACATTAGTCAGTCAGTCACATTAGTCAGTCACATTAGTCAGTCACATTAGTCACATTAGTCACATAAGCCAGTCACATTAGTCAGTCACAGTACATTAGCCAGTCACATTAGTCAGTCACATAAGCCAGTCACATTAGTCAGTCACATTAGTCACATAAGTCAGTCACATTAGCCAGTCACATTAGTCAGTCACATTAGCCAGTCACATTAGCCAGTCACATTAGCCAGTCACATTAGTCACATTAGTCAGTCATTAGCCAGTCACATTAGCCAGTCACATTAGCCAGTCCATTAGTCACATTAGTCAGTCACATTAGCCAGTCACATTAGCCAGTCACATTAGTCAGTCACATTAGTCAGTCACATTAGCCACCCACATTAGCCAGTCACATTAGTCAGTCACATAAGCCAGTCACATTAGCCACCCACATTAGCCAGTCACATTAGTCAGTCACATAAGCCAGTCACATAAGCCAGTCACATTAGTCACATAAGCCACCACATTAGCCAGTCACATAAGCCAGTCACATAAGCCAGTCACATTAGCCAGTCACATTAGTCAGTCACATTAGTCAGTCACATTAGTCAGTCACATTAGTCAGTCACATTAGCCAGTCACATTAGCCAGTCACATTAGCCAGTCACATTAGTCAGTCACATAAGCCAGTCACATTAGTCAGTCACATTAGTCAGTCACATTAGTCAGTCACATTAGTCAGTCACATTAGTCAGTCACATTAGTCAGTCACATTAGTCAGTCACATTAGTCAGTCACATTAGTCACATTAGTCAGTCACATTAGCCAGTCACATTAGTCACATTAGTCAGTCACATTAGTCAGTCACATTAGTCAGTCACATTAGTCAGTCACATTAGTCAGTCACATTAGTCAGTCACATTAGTCAGTCACATTAGCCAGTCACATTAGCCAGTCACATTCAGTCACATTAGTCAGTCACATTAGTCACATTAGTCACATTAGTCAGTCACATTAGTCAGTCACATTAGTCAGTCACATTAGTCAGTCACATTAGTCAGTCACATAAGCCAGTCACATTAGCCAGTCACATTAGTCAGTCACATTAGTCAGTCACATTAGCCAGTCACATTAGCCAGTCACATTAGCCAGTCACATTAGTCAGTCACATTAGTCAGTCACATAAGCCAGTCACATTAGCCAGTCACATTAGTCAGTCACATTAGCCAGTCACATTAGTCACATAGCCAGTCATTAGTCAGTCACATTAGTCAGTCATTAGCCAGTCACATTAGTCAGTCACATTAGTCAGTCACATTAGCCAGTCACATTAGCCAGTCACATTAGCCAGTCACATTAGTCAGTCACATTAGCCAGTCACATTAGCCAGTCACATTAGTCAGTCACATTAGTCAGTCACATTAGCCAGTCACATTAGTCACATTAGTCAGTCACATTAGTCAGCCACATTAGCCACCCACATTAGTCAGTCACATTAGTCACATAAGCCACCCACATTAGCCACCCACATTAGTCAGTCACATAAGCCAGTCACATTAGCCAGCTTTCCCTGCCGCAACCTTGATAAAGTGCCACATAGCAAGGTCAATAGTGACGAGGCTATCTAGTGTATCTAGCAAGCAGAGTTTACCCAAACCCCTGCAATGTGATCAAATTTTATTTTTTTAACGTTTGTGAATGTTCGTTGTTTTGACGAACTCTATCAATGCATTGACGTTAACTAGTCACATTAGCCAGCCAGTCACATAAGCCAGCCAGTCACATTAGTCAGTCACATGTGACTAGATACACTAGATAGCCTCATCAGTGTTGACCTTCTTTAAATCTATCTAGTGTATCTAGCAACTAGAGTGATAAAACAATTATTCACTACCTCATCAAATAATAACACAAGATAAATGGCCAAACGTATTAAACAACATAACTAATAGAGCACTCACATACCTACAATAAACATTGTAACTTAAATTAATTTATGTAAGTTGCTATACACAACAGCCTCAGATGCTGTTTCTAGTGACTGAGGGAGAAAACGTGTAACTCGACATTCACTGGTCAAACCTTTTTACCTAAATGAATAATATAAGGCCATGCATGACCACATAAAAGCCAAATAGAGTGCAGCTATTGTTGTTTCAAGATATAAAGAGCTACATTTTACATGACAACTTTAAAACCAAATGTAAGACAAATAAATTGATGCTAAATTGATGTACGTTGTAAGAAATGCGATGCACCACCGGCGTCTTAAGCAACAGGTTTTAAGAATGATCAGCAACATGCATGTTGGCATTTTTACAACGCTAGCTAGCGTTGGTCACGTCATTCCTGTCAGGTATTTATTTTCCACGCTTAAATAGCTTAAACATTTTAAATGACTTACCAAAATTGTATGACGATGACACCGAAAGTCGTTGGGAAAATATTCCAATACAGCAGCCGTTGGATTATAAGAATTGTTTCAACAGGTTTCGCAGTTGCAAGTCTCTCGGGCAAGTTACCAAGTGAATTGGTACTGACGTCCAGTTAGCACAGGGGTTTAATACGAACCTCGTCACGTGACATAGTTGTTTGTAACCTGCCTAGCAATAAGAGAACCTTTTTCATCTTTTTGTTAAACATATATTATTAAAATGTTTTCATCATGGACTACAATGTCAATCTACATTGGATATTGAAAAAGGCACACAAAATAATAATATGAATGCAAAAACAAATAAAAAACGGAGGAAAATTCGAGTACCTTATAAAACATTCACATATGCATTGGAGGTATTTTATACATCATATCAATTTGGAAGTTAGCACCGGGACAATTAGCCATTTGTTTCTTATTTCAGCACACAAACACAATGTATTAAACTCCATAATAACCTGCCTATTAACAGACATAGCAAAATGCCTATTAATAGGGTGGCCAAGTGAAAAATGTAACTATGCTTTTTCCGAATGATACTTATATCGTTGTGTTTGTCTTGAAGGCAAGTTTCATAATATTGCCTTAAATGCACGCTGCTTGCCGTAGTTTTAAAGAAATCGCGAGAAAACAGACCGATTTTAGGGTGCTTTTTCCCCCTGGCACTTCCTATCAATTCTATTGAGCGCTGTGGCACCAAAACTGATTCAGAACACGGTCCAAATATTCTAAATCTAAGCGATTGTTACCTGTCACAATACACATACTAGACCCATACTAGACATAAAATTAGATCCGATACCAAGTAATACCCAGGCTGGTATTGCAGGTACCAATACTTTTTAAGTATTTTATTTGTAGTGTGATGTGACAAATATGGATGATTATAGGGTCCAGAATGAAATAAATAAATGCATACATAATTAAATAATTGAAATAATGATATACTACAAAGCTTAAATAAATGACTAAATATATAATTTAATGCCTAATTGACATACAAAATTTATAAATTCCAAATTAAACGAGACACAAAATATATAAATGTTACATGTACTTGTATGTGTGTCACGAGACTCGTAGGGTGTAGTGCAGGATGAAGCCAGGTGCAGAGCCAAATAATCCGTTTTGGTAAGTTTATTACGACAATCAAACATAAAACAAACCGTGAACGGCGGAAAAAGCCTAAACTGTTGTAAATGAAAAGAACAATGCGCATATATAGCGGCTTCTAATAAAACATTTAGACAGTAGTAGACCACGACCAAAACACTCACCTCTAACTAACATGTGACATAGAACAATGCGAAGCAATGAGTGCACTGCTCGCGACCCTCTTATATCCCAACATAAAGTGACAGATTACTAACAGCTGTGACCACGTGAAAGAGGAAGTAATCACAGCTAGTGAGAACAAAAACACGGAAGTGGATCACCGAAATGGAAGTGTAGCAACGCCACCACACCAGTCGTGACAGTATCCCCCACTAAAAGGCTAGCTCCCCAGATAGCCGAACGGAAACACAACACCAAAACAAGGGAGCAACAGGGAGAGAACCCACAGTTAAACCCAAAAGGGTCAGTCCAGGACCGCAGGTCCAGCCCTGAAAAGGCCTCAGTGGCTGAGAGTCCGCCATCTTGTGCGGCTCAGAGTCCGCCGTCGTGGGCGACGTGGTGGCGGAGGCCATCGTGGGCGCCGTCGTGGCGGCCATCGGGGGCGCAGTCGTGGCGGCGGCCATCGTGGGCGGTGTCGTGGCGGCGGCCATTGTGAGCGTAGTCGTGGCGGCGGCCATCGTGAGCGTAGTCGTGGCGGCGGCCATCGTGAGCGTAGTCGGGCGGCGGCCATCGTGAGCGTAGTCGTGGCGGCGGCCATCGTGAGCGTAGTCGTGGCGGCGGCCATCGTGAGCGTAGTCGTGGCGGCGGCCATCGTGAGCGCGTGCGTGGGCGGCGGCCATCGTGAGCGTAGTCGTGGCGGCGGCCATCGTGAGCGTAGTCGGGCGGCGGCCATCGTGAGCGTAGTCGTGGCGGCGGCCATCGTGAGCGTAGTCGTGGCGGCGGCCATCGTGAGCGTAGTCGTGGCGGCGGCCATCGTGAGCGTAGTCGTGGCGGCGGCCATCGTGGGCGTCGTCGTGGCGGCGGCCATCGTGAGCGTAGACGTGGCGGCGACCATCGTGAGCGTCGTCGTGGCGGCGGCCATCGTGAGCGTCGTCGCGGCGGCCATCGTGAGCGTCGTCGTGGCGGCGGCCATCGTGGGCGTCGTCGTGGCGCGGCCTTCGTGGGCGGCGATGCGGCAGCCATTGTGGGCGGCGATGCGGCAGCCATCTTGGGCGGCGATGCGGCAGCCATTGTGGGTGGCGATGCGGCAGCCATTGGGGGCGGCGATGCGGCAGCCATTGTGGGCGGCGATGCGGCAGCCATTGTGGGCGGCGATGCGGCAGCCATTGTGGGCGGCGATGCGGCAGCCATTGTGGGCGGCGATGCGGCAGCCATTGTGGGCGGCGATGCGGCAGCCATTGTGGGCGGCGATGCTGCAGCCATTGTGGGCACTGGCGTGACGGTGGCAGCCATCTTGGGCGCTGGCGTGACTGCCACAGCCATCTTGAGCGCTGGCGTGACGGCGGGAGCCATCGTGGGCGCTGGCGTGACGGCAACAGCCATCTTGGGCGCTGGCGGAACGACGGTAACCATCTTGGACGCTGGCGTGACGGCGGGAGCCATCGTGGGCGCTGGCGTGACGGCAACAGCCATCTTGAGCGCCGGCGGGACGACGGCAGCCATCTTGAGCGCCGGCGGGACGACGGCAGCCATCTTGAGCGCTGGCGTGACAGCAACAGCCATCTTGAGCGCTGGCGTGACGGCGGGAGCCATCGTGGACGCTGGCGTGACGGCGGCAGCCATCTTGGGCGCTGGCGGGACGACGGTAGCCATCTTGGACGCTGGCGTGACGGCGGGAGCCATCGTGGGCGCTGGCGTGACGGCGGGAACCATCGTGGGCGCTGGCGTGACGGCAACAGCCATCTTGAGCGCCGGCGGGACGACGGCAGCCATCTCAGGCGCTGGCTCCTGTAAATCCAGCCATGTCCTCCACCACGTCCTAATAATGGCCGTGGGCTGGTCATCCAACCCCTCCGGGGGTTTCTCTGTCCCTGAAGTCGGCGGCAGAAAAGGGTCTTCCCACGGCGGGGGTAGTGGCTGTAGCTCCAGGGGTTTTCCTCCCCCTGTCTGCAGCCCCGGAGCAGTGGGTGGCCGTTCCTGCAGCACCAGGACCGTGGGTGTACTCTCCGCGGTCCTCCCGAACACCTCCTTAGCTCCCCCAAAACCTTCTTGGGACGCCTTCGGGTGCCCTCTTGCTTTCCTCCGGGAAGGACCGCGGACCCGATGTAACCAGCCCTGATAGCTGCATAGGTGGCTCATACCCGAAGTAAGCACGGAGGCGCCTATACTCCTCTTCGGGCGTCTCCGGCTTACCCCAGTCCCACTGCTCCGTGGGTTGACGGTGAGCTTCATACCTCGGAGCGCTATAGCTTGCCCCTCCGAGGAATCCACTCACCGTCCGGCTCTGCGGGCTTCTTTGTTGGCTTCGCATTCTGTCACGAGACTCGTAGGGTGTAGTGCAGGATGAAGCCAGGTGCAGAGCCAAATAATCCGTTTTGGTAAGTTTATTACGACAATCAAACATAAAACAAACCGTGAACGGCGGAAAAAGCCTAAACTGTTGTAAATGAAAAGAACAATGCGCATATATAGCGGCTTCTAATAAAACATTTAGACAGTAGTAGACCACGACCAAAACACTCACCTCTAACTAACATGTGACATAGAACAATGCGAAGCAATGAGTGCACTGCTCGCGACCCTCTTATATCCCAACATAAAGTGACAGATTACTAACAGCTGTGACCACGTGAAAGAGGAAGTAATCACAGCTAGTGAGAACAAAAACACGGAAGTGGATCACCGAAATGGAAGTGTAGCAACGCCACCACACCAGTCGTGACAATGTGTATATAGATTTACGTTTTCATTTCTTCACATTTATTTATTTATACTTTCATTCATCCACGGTATAATTTGCTGCATCAAAATAAATATCTCGTCACCCGTCAGAAGTCAGGGGGCGGGTTAAAGCCTTGTCAGTCATTGTCAGTCTGCACTAGTCTTGTATCGGGAAATTTAAAAGGGCTGCTGCAGCCAATAGATCTACAGCGGCCGGCTCAGTCACAAAACCGCAGTGCACACTAAACTGACCGGCGGAAGGATTAGTTCATTCCCCTAACCGAATATAATTAAACTTTTCTGGTGACAAAAAGTTATGATAACATAAACACTCACTTTAAATTACTGAGTTTAAATATCGATCTAATATGACAATCGATACTAGAACAGGAGAGGTTGGTATGGTAAATATCGATACTTTAGTATCGATCCGCACATCACTAATAAATACCACTCGCCGACCTTCCATAACTTTCTTTACAATCAAAACCATGCAATGCCAACGATTTGCACCGTGCGTCCCCCGGCCATTCCGCGAGGCTTGGCGTGGGAGGGTATCGTCCAGAGGTTCCAGTGGTAGGTAGCCCAATATTTGCCGAATATTTGTTTTAGAAAATCCTAAACTACTTTATTTTTGACAAATCACATTTTTAATGATCTTAATGATTTCTCATCACAGCAGGCTTAAGTGTGTGTGTCCTCGCAGACTCCATGCTGAAAGGCATGGAGCATGCTTTTCCACACGCACACTTTTGGGTGCACCCTGGAACCACTCTGGAGAGGGCCACGTACCAGCAATTGTACCACTTT